>JAZGTJ010016142.1:0-12895 GCA_036877575.1 Botia almorhae | reverse complement strand
ATTAGTGGATCCAGCACTTTCATTGTCATTTATTTTATTAATAGTTTATTATTAGTGGATCCAGCACTTTCATTGTCATTTATTTTATTAATAGTTTATTATTGTTGGATCCAGCACTTTCATTGTCATTTATTTTATTAATAGTTTATTATTAGTGGATCCAGCACTCTCATTGTCATTAATTTTATTAATAGTTTATTATTAGTGGATCCAGCACTTTAATTGTTATTTATTTTATTAATAGTTTATTATTAGTGGATTCAGCACTTTCATTGTCATTTATTTTATTAATAGTTTATTATTAGTGGATCCAGGCTTTTGAAAGGTCGTGTTTATATTGTATGTGCAAGCAAATATAATCGGCAGTGACACCTGTAGTTTGTCTCTCGACTGGAAGTACGATCTTTTTTTAACCTCATGCTTTTTTAACCTGAAATATTTGCATAGCTGGTGTTTTGTGTGTTTGTTTGGAGTATGTTGTTTAGAAAAGCAGGCACATATCCCCGCGTGACAGCTGTGAGATGTCGAGAAACACAAGATTTGAGAGTTTAACCCTTTAGGTGAGAGCAGTGCTATGTAACAGGCTCACTGTGGTTACCAGGCAGTGGGCAGGGGTTGTAAGAATGGTAAGATGGGTCGGTTAGGTAAAACTGGGCTGCTTCTTCAAACACAAGTAACTGTTTATTAAATGTATAAATTGTGTTATATGTTGTTATACATTATACAAGTGATACTGAGTTTAAATGTAATTTTTTTGTAGGTGTAACTTGGGTATTACTGTATGTACAATTTTAATTACATAAAATGTTAAATTGTTACAGTTTACCTGCGTCAATGTGTCTTAATTTTAGAGTTTTAAATTAACGGTATATATCTTACTCGAAAAGAAAATAAATGTACATTATGTGCTTCTGGAACATTATCGAGTGATGACTAAAATGAATCAGTGAATCTAATTTTGAACTAGTTCAATGCATGAAGCAGTTAAAATGAACAGCACTTGGTCTTATTGTGATAAGAGCGAGAGGCATTTAGTCATTATCTGTCAGTCACATTTGTCAGATTTCTTTATAGCTACTGTTGTTTTGATGTAAAGGTGTCTGTCAGAGGAGTATCTGATTTCAGGATTTTGAATACAATTACTCATATGTCATTCATGTTTTTTCGTTTTTTTTTATTTATGTTTAACCACATAAATGTGTCCTTTTAGGGTGTTCAAATGTAAATTCTGTTGTCTATTTGAGGAGAGGAGCTCCTCACTGACTCTATATAGATGTACCATTAAGTTTTGGTAACACTCTTGCATAACACAGTCTGTTTTATTGATGTCACTCAAGCAGCGCAGTAACTCTGGACTGATTCCTGATTTATGTTTGACCTGCACACAGTGAAGACATGAACATCACCAGCGAGATCTTCACTCACGGATCCATTTCTTCTGATTACCTCGATTTAAATAGCACTGAAGTGGAAACTGATTTTGAAATGGCCTCAGTCATATATATCATCAGTCTTCTGTTGACTTTTCCTACCAACTCTTATGTGATCTGGCTCATTGTGACAGGAACAGGAAATGGACTTGCAGCTGAATTTTTCGGTCTCAATCTCTCTGCTTGTGAGATGCTCATATCTCTGGAAACCATCTTGATTCTTCTCAGCAATAAAGTTCCGATTTCCAGTGTCGGTTTGGGCTTTATAGATGGTCTCGTCATCACCGGTCGTCCTCTGTTTCAGTGTCTGATGTGTGTTGAGCGTTACCTGGCAGTGGTTCATCCTGTAACCTTCCTGAAGTTCAAACCTCTCAGATACAGAGTCATGTGTTCTGCTGTGTCTTGGCTGGCCGTGTTTGCCTCTGGTGGATTCATTTGTGTGATCTGGTTGTTCATCTTTGAAACATATTTATATTACTTGATTGTGTTGTTCCTCCTCTTCTTCTCCATCCAGCTGTTCTGCTGTGTGTCTGTTCTCAGAGCTCTGAAGCAGTCAGGACCAGGAGAGAGAGGGAGAGAGAGAGAGGAGGAAAACCACATGAAGAGAAGAGCATTTCATCTCATTCTAAAAACTACTGTGGCATTAGTTATTATATATGTTACCTATATTATTTTAATATTTGTTCCTACATCAGACAATTTTTTTACAGCAGGCACATGTGTTAGTCAGTTTTGTTTTATTGTAGCTGGTTTGGTGCAGCCCGTCCTCTTTCTCTGTCGCGTGGAGAGAGCGACGCTTGTCAAATGTCAGTCATTTTACCAGCATCTTCATCCAGCTGCATTATGCAAATAGTAAGTTATGGAAATAGTCACCAACCATTACGAATATTTAAATATTATGATAACAATAATTACATAACTATTCCTAGCACTGTTTGCTTTTGTGATGTAGTGTTTCTGCTCATGTTTATTTATTGTAAATACTGCATGTCTAAACACAAACAAGACAAAGTTGAGAGTCATCCGGTCTATAAACATGTATTATTGGAGTTTGTGTACTAAAACACACGACATGAGCTTGATGGCTGTCATTGATATTTTCAGAAGTGATGTAATATGTTAGAGCGCAGCCCACCAGGCGATTGAACCCACACTTTAAGAAATAGTGACACTGATGAGTAATGTGTGTATGTTGCTGCTTTTAGTTCCATGTACCGTCTGCTGTTGTTGCTTCATCATGTCTGAAGGTTTTCAGTGACGTTTGCCTGGAGACATTATAAATCTATGACATCTGTTGTTATGATTTGTATTTGCACGTATTGTTGTTTCTGGTGTAAACTCATCTGTCAGAGGTGTATCGGTTTTCATTTTGAATAAGCTGGTTTTAGTTGTATCTCAGTTGATTCCCTAGTGACATTTCAAACACAAGTTTGACTTGCACAGTGTAGAGATGAATATGCATGATTTGAATTATTCATTAGAGTTGAGAAGGGGAGGGGCACTTCCTGCTATTGATTTGTTTTATTTATTTACTCCAAATGTTGTTTCTACGGTACAATATTGTGTTCTAGTGTTTTGGGTCCGTTTATAAGAGTTATTAAAAGCATTTAATTATTCCCTCATGCAAATAACATTGTAACAGTTTTAACGTCACTTACAAAAATTATTTCTGTCCTTTTTTTGCGTTGATTTATTTTGTTAAAATCGTTTGTTGTAGATTTGTCAACGTTTAGAGATGAATCGTTGTTTCTTAGTACAGTTCTTCTGTAATAACACTCAGAGAACATAATCTGTCTTTGGAGCCACCTGTGATGTCATGCTGTTTATTTGCATATCAACACTTTGCAATCACAGGATAAAATATTAAAAGCTGAATGTCCCTCAAGACATCAGTTTGGAAGGAAACAGTCCCGCTGTAAGTGACAATAACATTAAGTGTCTTCTATTTTTACTTGATTTTGTTTATTTATTTGACTACATTACAGTGGTAAAGAGCTAATACATGTAACCTGTCTTGGCCAAATAATTGTGTGCATTCTTTTCATGTCTGTTTACACAAAAGAGCTCAAATTGCATTTTATTTATAATGTAAATTGTTATTTAGGATAGCCTTTTAAAAACGGACACTGTTCTGTACACTTTCAGTTTTGTTAGTGTGTGTGTGTGTGTGATTTAGTCATTGTAGTTTGGTTTAGTTTGACAGTCCCCGAATGGTCTGGTGAGCTAAAACCTTCTTGTTTCTCTCACTCACAGATTTCAGTTTATTTTTGCTCTGCACACAGTGAAGACATGAACATCTCCAGCGAGATCTTCACTCATGAACCCATTTCTACTGATTACCTCGATTTAAATGGCACTGAAGTGGAAACTGGTTTTGATGTGTCCTCGGCTGTATATACCATCTGTTTTCTGCTCGGTCTTCCCGTCAACTCTTATGTGATCTGGCTCATCGTGACAGGAACAGGAAATGGACTTGCAGCAGAATTCTTTATTCTCAATCTCTGTGTTTGTGAGATGCTCGTGTGTTTTGAATCGTTCTTAATGATTGATTTCTACGAAATTCCGATTGTCACGAAACTGGTGGATTTTATAGATGGACTTATCATCATTGGTCATCCTCTGTTTGAAGCTCTGATCAGTGTTGAGCGTTACCTGGCAGTGGTTCATCCTGTAACCTTCCTGAAATATAAACCTTTTAGATACAGAGTGATGTGTTGTGGGCTTGCCTGGCTGGCAATGCTTGCTTCTGGTGGATTCCTGGTTATGATTTGGATGTTTGTCGACGAGACGTACATATATTACTTGATTATAACTTTCCTCCCCTTTCTTTTCATCCAGCTGTTCTGCTGTGTGTCTGTTCTCAGAGCTCTGAAGCAGTCAGGACCAGGAGAGAGAGGGAGAGAGAGAGAGGAGGAAAACCACAGGAAGAGAAGAGCGTTTTATTTCATTCTGATAACCACTGTGTGCATGATTACTATATATACACCTTATATTATTATAGTAGTTATCCCAACCACAGACACCAGTGGAGTTTATATGGGTGTTTCCCAGTTGTGTTTCACTTTGGCTGGTTTGGTGCAGCCCGTTCTCTTCCTGTATCGCGAGCAGAAACTGAAATGCATCAAATGTCAGTCATTTTTCTTCTGCTGTCCGGCTGCAATATAACAATACTAATAAATCAAAACAGTCAGCTGACTATTTAGTACGTATGCGAGCAGATCTGTCCTTTAGCGCTGTACTCTTCTGTAATGTAGTATTTTTGCCAATATTGCGAACTGAACCTTTTACATGCTAATAAACAAACGGCAAAAATCTGAGCACCAATCGGTGTTGAGGCATGTTTTTTGGGTTTGTGTAGTAAAGTACACGATACATTTATGGTCCTGACATGAGCCTGCTGGCTCACACAGTTCACATTTATGCATTTGGCAGATGCTTTTGATGAAATTGGTGCCTTCTGAAATTGGAGCTGTTACCTAGCAACTACTGCTAAAGATTATTGGTGTTGCTTGTGTTCATAACACAAGGGTACTTAGGGTAACGAAGGAGTGAAGAAATTCTAAATACGACTGATACATTTTTAACAATCTTAAGCATCAGCTAGTATTTTTCTCTTACTGAGTGAAGATTTAAATTGGTGAATCTGTTTCTTAAACTGCACTTCACTGAACTGATCGGTCAAAGTAAATAATGATTTTGTTCAATCTTACACTTGATACAGAAAAAACTGAGCTGTCATTTTACAGTGTGTTAGTAGCATTTCTGTTTTGTTATTTTTTTCTATGTTTCCTAAATTGTTGCTTTGTAATGTCAAGGAAGTTTCAGAAATGTGCTTGTTGTAAACATTGTAGAGCAGACACAGAACATGTCAAATAAACTGCTAATCCTTTCCATCTGTTGTTTTGACTGTGATCATGCTGTTTTTGATGTAACCCACGTGTATCAGTTTTCTGTATTTTGAATGACTAGGTTTGTTGTTTTAGTTTGCACGTGATTATTACCAGTGGGTAGTTAATATTATGTGGGAGATTCTTATAGCGGCGGATCTTGTTTTTATCTCCGTTGTGAATTGCTCTCCTTATTTGTTCAAATGAATATTTTTATCAAATTAACTACTTGTTGTCATTTTAACACTTAGATCTTGTGTTTTGTTTAAACAGCACAGTCTAAATATGATGCGATACTGTGTCACACATTTGCATGAGAGTTCTGCTCTTCGGCTAGAAAAAGCTGTGCAGTTACATCATCTAAACATTACACAGCGTGTGCCACGGCAAACAGCCCAGCTGTAGGTGAACGACTTCGTCTATCTGTTTCAGTTCACGGTTTGATACTAAACCAGCTGTATTCATCTCATTTTGGAGGAGCGGAAAGCTGACGTTGTTGTGTTTGTTGTGTTTTCTATATGACGACAGGTGATTGTTACATCTTGTAATTTAATAGAAACATTTTGAAATGCAAAAATTTACCGGAATAGAAAGTAAAATGTGATTTTTACAGAAGGTACTCTTTACAGTAGTTTACAGTAGTTTACAGTGTACAACAGCAGAAGGTTCTGATGGACTGACACTTGTTTTTTCATGTATAGATCACAGCTCCATTAATCGACGGCACACAGTGAAGAGATGAACGTCTCGTGTGAGATTCTCTTCACAGCTGAAACAAACTCCACTTACTCAGCCTGTAATGACACAGACGACCATAATGATTTCAAAATAACATCAGTGATCGATATAATCACAGTTGTGTTGAGTTTCCCCACGAACTCTTATGTGATCTGGCTCATCGTGACAGGAACAGGAAATGGACTTGCTGCAGAATTCTTTATTCTCAATCTCTCTGTCAATGAGATATTCATCTGTGTGGAATCAGTTTTGGTTCCTTTCAGCTTTCAGTTTACAGCTGTCTGGGGAGTTGTGAATGTTTTAGATGGACTTGCATTCACGGGTTGTCCTCTGTTTCAGTGTCTGATGTGTGTTGAGCGTTACCTGGCAGTGGTTCATCCTGTAACCTTCCTGAAGTTCAAACCTCTCAGATACAGAGTGATCTGTGCTGTTGTGGTCTGGATCACGGGTTTTGTCTATGGTTTATTCAATTATATGACTTTGTATTTTTCATTAATTCGATGGTACATTATTTCCTGTGTTGTACAGTTCTTCCTCTTCCTCTCCATCCAGCTGTTCTGCTGTGTGTCTGTTCTCAGAGCTCTGAAGCAGTCAGGACCAGGAGAGAGAGGGAGAGAGAGAGAGGAGGAAAACCACATGAAGAGAAGAGTGTTTTATATCATTCTAGTAACTACTGTAAGCACAGTTATCACGAATGCTCCTCAGATTGTGTTATTTATTGGATTGTTGAGCTCAACACAAGATCCATACGTACTTCTGACTGTCCTTTATGTTTGTTTTCTTTCTGCTGGTTTGGTGCAGCCCGTTCTGTTTCTCCATCGTGTGGGGAAACTGAACTTCATCAAATGTCACTAATTATCAGACATCAAGTTCTGGCTTTAAACTTGGATCAGATGAACTGAATTTAAAGCTTTTGCTTAATGACTATAAACGTATTTGTGAAACCTACAATGTTTATGTTGCACTGCTTGACTATCGCTGAAAGCATACAGTTCAGATAATTATACATTAATTATAAGTAAATAAATTAATATAAATATTATTATTATAAATAATATAAATATTGTTATTATTTCTTAATAATAAAAATCTATAGTAATGTAATATATGAGTGTAATAACGCTGTAGCTTTACTTGTGTTTATTGTAAATAAATGTTATGTTTGCATATAAGCTATTAAGCTTGTTTTGTTTTTAGATGTTTGTTCTAGGCTTAATACATACCAAGATCTGTCAACCGCATTAATAATCAATTTGTGAAAACAAGAAAAACATAAACACAATTTAAAAACGTAAAGCAAAATGACACTGATCTGAATCGACAGTGTTTGCCGCCCATTTTAATAGTATGGAAAACATGACATCTAAACTTGAAAGATCCCACAGTTTGTACTAACCTGAGGGTGGGTAGACGATGAGCCGTGATAGAGAACGAGGCCGTGTATGTGTTATTCTGTCACGTGTGTTATGAGATTCTGATCGTAGTTTTTCTGCACCTCAACTGTGTGTTACACAGAAACTTTTACAGGTTAATGACGATTCACTGTACATGTGATGTTGTTAGCTTTAACCCCTTTTTTTAAAAGCGGTGACCAATATGTACATCAGTTGTCCAATATTTAAACTGTTCTTACTGTTAAACTATTACTGTTAAACTATTTATTTCTTTAAAGGCACGTTCATAGTTCTGAACCTCACAGCTAAAGCTGTATATAAATACTGTATGTGAATACAGGTGACTGTAGCTGTAGCTGTACTGGCTCCTGAGTTTCAGCGTAATGCTTGTGTACTTACAATTTCAGTCTTATGTGATGTTGAGTTGAGCTCAATGAAACCATCAAAATACAGAGTAATCACTGCTCCCCCTTGTGGCTGGACACTGTAACATCCGGGCATAATTTATAAGCATAAACTCCACTAAAGACATATTATACATGGAATGTTTTACATTAAAAATGTTTCCGACAGCTATAAAGCTTCTTACATGTATTTGCACATCGGACTTTGATTTATTTAAGCATAACAAACACGTTTTGTCTCATGATTTTAAAATGACGTGCTGTATGTCCTGACAACTTCAAAACATTATACAGGCTGTTGACATAGAACAACTAACAGCTAAGCTGGAGTGAAACGTTTCTCCTTTGCAACGTACAGTTTATGTATTAATTAAAAATCAGTTGTTAAAGAAAGTCTGTTTTAAATGATTGACCTCTGTCGGGTCGGATTTGGTAGGAAATTCCAGGATTACAGGTCTGCTGTAAAGGTGCTGAAAGAGGAAGTGCAGGTACAAATATAGGTACGGTTTTTTAGGTACATGCTACACTTGTAATGTAATTATGTAATAATGTAAAAATGTAAAATTTGTATTATTTATTTTTACATAACATAAACGTAAACCCAAGCTTACCTGAAATTTACAGAAACTCTTGAATTATCTCGCAGGCGCTGGTATTTCATCCTGTTTACAGTCAAAAACCTCACAAGAACGTTAGACATTTTATCTCTGATCGTAATTCTCCTTCATTATACCTGCTGACCTCCGTCCCTCTGTTGCTGAAGTACGTGTTGCATGTAACAGCGAATCTGTGCTTATTTACAGAAGGCAGAAATGGATTAAGTAGCTATTTGTTTTACAAATAAAACCAGCGTGTTTGTTTTTTATATAAACACAGACACAATTATGAGTATGAACGTCAGCTTGTGCTGTCATCAGTGTGTAACTAAGACACACTCCTCATGTCATGTCTAATCCATGTAATCCCACTTTTTCGGAAACATAAATCCCTCAGACGAATCATTTCATACGCCTGTTTACAAAACCACCCCATCATATAACAATATATTTTTAACATCATTTAAAATATGATCTGACTGGCTTTAGGGAAATTCTCTGGCTTTGGTTTAGGGTTCTTGTTTAATGTCCCATCATATAATCTAGTCGTCCAGACACACACTTGCGGTCCTCACACCCACTTCAACACTTTGGCTAAATTTTGGGAATGTCATGGAACAAATCCAAAAGACAAATCCAAAGACCGCGAGCGTTTCGAGTGTCCCATGAAATCAGACTCGTCTTTCTGAAATGTGCAAAGGGCTCTTCCAGCGGCTGAAGGGATGGGTTTCCACAAAGCCTTTAAACCTTTAGGATATTATTCTGTCATTGACTGATTCACTGATTGTCGATGTCTAAAAACATAAACCAAACACATTGTTCATAAATTAATCTGTGCTGTTATTACACAAGCATCGGCTGAAAACAGCATTTTTGTGAATGTGGGCTGTTAGTTAAAAAACAGTTTCCTTATTCAGCATTGTGGCGGTTGTCAAAAAATTCAGCACACAAAATAAAATTTTAAGGCGAAGACTTTATAATCCAGGCGGTCACAAGATCCTCCTGCAGTGGTACAGGTTAAATGTCACTGCGTTATGTTTTCTGCTCTAACTTTTGTGCATTTTTTACAGTTCAGCTAGGACATAAGAACAGGTCTGTATGTGCGCACACAACTACACACTGTATTGTTACACTAAGGCTGCCATCTTATACAACACCAAATATTTTTGAACCTACTGTGTCATATTTGGTGTTACATATTTGCATATCAGCACTATGAATAAAAACTTCAGGCTGCATCCCATTTTAAGTCAAATCATCTGGATGCACAGATAGTGTACAGGTGACTACAGCTTTAACTCTCTCTGGTATTTTATTTTCATAATCACATTAATCATCTATAACCGTAGACTTCAAGATGGAGGTAATGAGCTGATTCATGCTGCTTGTTTGTTCTCTTGATGTATTACATGGCATACATATCTATTCTATACTGTTTCTATATGAAGTATATGTGTATGTATGTATATGGAGATATAGCTCATGTACATATACATATTGCTTATTTAATGCACAACTAGCTTTCGGATGAACCAAACTAAAGTTAGTATAAATAAAACTGAAAGTCTTGTATGATTCCTGCTGTCCTGCTACACGTAACCTTCTAATATTTCTCAATCACAGATCTCAGGTCAGTTTTTGACTCTACGCAGTAAAGAGATGAACATCTCTACTAAGATCATGACTCATGAATCACATTCTTCTGATGTGCTCCTTTCAAACGACACTCTGGAAACAGAAAGTCATTTCGACGTGTTCTCTGTGGTAAACACCATCTGTGTGGCATTCGGTCTTCCCGTCAACTCTTATGTGATCTGGCTCATCGTGACAGGAACAGGAAATGGACTTGCAGCAGAATTCTTCAGTCTCAACATCTCTGTCTGTGAGGTCATTCTGGGTCTGGAAACTGCTTTGGCTCTTCTTGGCGATGCATTTTTTATTCTCTTCATTGTTGTCATTTTTATAGAAGGACTACCCATCACCGGTCGACCTCTGTTTCAGTGTCTGATGTGTTTTGAGCGTTACCTGGCAGTGGTTCATCCTGTAACCTTCCTGAGGTTCAAACCTCTCAGATACAGAGTGATCTGTGCTGTTATGGTCTGGGTGACAACATTTAGCTCCAGCGGGGTTATGATAACTCTGTTTTTGGCTTCATTACCCATCGATGTGTACTTTGGTTTTATATTGGCACAGTTCTTCATCTTCCTCTCCATCCAGCTGTTCTGCTGTGTGTCTGTTCTCAGAGCTCTGAAGCAGTCAGGACCAGGAGAGAGAGGGAGAGAGAGAGAGGAGGAAAACCACATGAAGAGAAGAGCATTTCATCTCATTCTGATAACTGCTGTGACCATGTTCATAACTTACTTACCAATAATCATTATAATGCTTTTTGCCATAAGTCCAGCTGACAATTCACACTCAACTGTGTCTATTGGTTTTTCTTGTTTTTTATTGGGTGGTTTGGTTCAGCCATTTCTGTTTCTCCAGCGGGTGGGAAAACTGCCCGTCTTTAAAAGTCAATAATTCTGCTGTCAGTTCTGCAGTCTATAATCGTCTTTTATCAGCTGCAGTTTGAAAGTTATGGCACTAATTATGTAAGAGTTTAGTTATGATTTCTTGATGTTAAAACATTTAAGAGCTGTGAGTATAATTATATAATATATGATAATTGCTTCTGTGTTTGAGATCTTGTGCTCCATTTGATGGCAGTCAGGTTGAGAACTCTGATGTATGCATAAAGCTGTGTTGATTCATTTGTTTATCTACTGTATGTAATGGAGAGAGACATATCTAATTCATGTTATTTGCATGTTCAAAACAAAGTCTCGTGCATTAGTTTCAATGACATTTAAATTATCCACAATCCACAATTGTTCCATGCAAAGCAACACGGCAGATATACGGCAACATGTTTTAACATATAATCTCTCTGTTACAGTGTGTGTGCACAATCTGCTTAAAATACACAATACTTGTGGTATGAATTAACATCTCGGACACAACTGATGAAAGGTATACAGTTGTGTGCGTGTTAAATTTCTTCACCTATTCTGTCAAAAAGATTTTCACCTATTCTGTACAGTTCCTAAAAATCCTGACATGAAAAATTAGGCCCTTAATTCATTAGTTTGTCTATTATGTTCTGTTTGGTATTTGTGTTTGATGCATTTCACGGTATAGATATGAGATATACTTTTTATCCTCTTGGTACAGTGCATGTCTGTTGTGTGTGTGTCTGTATGTATATATACACTGCCCTCCATAAGTTATGGGACAGTAAAGACAAAATTGCTCTGTTCAATGTGGAGTCAACAAATCTTTCATAATTAAAAGATACAAAAGTACAAAAGTACAGAATGTCACATTTTGTTATTCGGCTGTTTCAACACGAATGTTTCACCAATTTAGAAGCTGTGATGTGAGTTGAAGCATTGAGACCATCAGCTGTGTCCTGTTGCATTATCTGTTCACACATTAAAAGCTGGAGTGTGTCGTCTCAGTTCCGTCCATTGATTCTGTTTAGTGAAAACACACATAAGCCAAGATGAAGACCAGCACACTGACTCTGACAGAAAAGCTGTAAAAAATACCCAAGAATGTCAATTACTGTCCCCATACTTATGCAGGACACTGTATATACAGTTCATGCATTTGTAAATATATACTGTAAGTTTCTTGTGACGAATGTACCTCTGTTGTTGTTAAAGTACATACATTACTATTGTTTGTTACAATGTCTGGCAGCCTTACCGTCAACAGATGTGGTATGTAAATGTAGCCACTCCCACTCATTAAAATGGCATGCCAGCACAACATTAAAGCTTTGACCAGTGTCATTTCATTAAGCTGTTCTCAGTTCAGTGGATAAAGGCTCTTTGTCTTTACCGTGTAAGTTGATTTGATGCGTAAGGGCACTTCTGAAGTACACTGTACTGTACTGAACTCTTCAGTTCCAGAACAGTCACTTTACGTTTGACTGTATACTTCAATTTCTCCTCCATAGATCACAGTTAGACCAGCACACAGTGAAGACATGAACGTCAGTGAGATCTTCCCTCATGAATCCAGTTCTTCTGGTTTCTTCTTTCAGAATGACACTGTGGAGTATTTTAACATGTTCTCTGTGCTGGATATCATCGGTGTGGTGTTCGGTTTTCCCGTCAACTCTTATGTGATCTGGCTCATCGTGACAGGAACAGGAAATGGACTTGCTGCAGAATTCTTTATTCTCAATCTCTCTGTCTGCGAGATGTTCTTGTGCACGTATATTCTCTTTTCCCTTCTTATTTATGTAGCTCCCTTTCTCTTAACTTCTATGATATATCTTGAAGGTCTGGGCATCACGAGTCGTCCTCTGTTTCAGTGTCTGATGTGTGTTGAGCGTTACCTGGCAGTGGTTCATCCTGTAACCTTCCTGAAGTTCAAACCTCTCAGATACAGAGTGATCTG
>JAZGTJ010016141.1:0-12895 GCA_036877575.1 Botia almorhae | reverse complement strand
AGCTGGGTGTGGTCTCCGCAACGCCTTTCGTCTGGAACGGGCGTTTTTCTCCAATGTTTCTCGTGGCTATCCCGTGAGAGGAAGGAGACCCGTGCACCGAGTTGCCTTCTCCTGGGGGGGGATAGGAAACAAGCGCCACGACCCCTCCGTGATCGGGCTCTTCACCCGACTGGGTTGCGACATGCTGCCTGCGCGGAGAGCTGGGAAGGTTACAGAGGCAGGGGAACTGTAACGTGGGTCAGCGCGCAGTGTTTTCCACAGGGACCCCATACATCAGTCAGTTGACGTAACGTCGAACATGACTGACTGAAAGGGAACGTCCTGGTTACATATGTAACCCCCGTTCCCTGAAGGAGGGAACGGAGACATTACGTCCCCCTGGCGCAAGCCTGACTCACCGCTGATTGGCCGGGACACATCTCGGCTCCTCAGCAAGAACCTGAATAAAAGCCAGCTCTGGCCGGCTTTATACACCCGCTTCTGGGTGGGCGTGAGCCGGCACGCAGCCCTTTTGCCCAATGCTTATTGGCTCTTTCCTCTCGGGCCGATGCTCATTGGCGCGGTTATTTCTACGCGAAGGTGATAAGGCTCTCAAGCAAGACCCCATACGTCAGTAAGTTGACAAAACGTCTCTGTTCCCTCCTTCAGAAAAGTGGTCACATGTTGTGACCAAACATGTTAGTAGGAAAAAGCGGGAGATTGTGTTTAGGGAGGTAATGCACTTTGCGTGTGATAGAAAGTAGCTCTGGTGTGCAGAGTTTGAGCAGTAGGGGCTGGGAGAGGTTGGCATGTGTCTGGCATGATGTGATTTATTACCTTTGCCCTGTTAATTCTTAATAATCCAGAGACTTTCATGCCCCATTTAACCTGCTGATTTTGACAAAATATTTGTGGAGCTGCAATTGCTCTTTCATGGAATCAAAATGACCATGGGCACAACACAAGATCAGGATTTCATGATCAGATGTTTACAGGAGAGATGTGTGGATTTTAAAAGCAAGATTTTTTGCTATGGGAAACCATAAAACAACATCAATCACTGTTGTTAGCAATAAAACAAACCCATCACAGTTTACTGTAATATATTAACTGTGTTTTACAGTTTCTTTCACGATGCATTCTATGTGCTAGTTATAGTTAAATATAGTTTGCTTTAGTTTTTATCTTTGTGGGCATGTCTGTTCATCCACTTTGATGTAAACAAACTCTCCCATCTGTGTTTGGGGTTGCTATGAGGAAAAAGGAAAAAATTAAATTGGCTACCCAGCTGACAGGGAACATTTTAAAAATGTTGGCTAATGTTCTTTAAAAGTTCCCTCAGACTTATCAAATGTTCATGGTAGTAGACATTTATCATTAACATTTTTAGTGTTATGTATCATATATATTATAAAAGTTGTTACTATGTTATGGAATTTAAAAAGTTTGAATAACGTTTGTATAACCAAGCAATAACATTAATACAACATTTAAAAAGGAGATTTTCAACATTCCTAAAATTTGTAAAATAACGTTCTTACAACTTAATAATAGCTTTTGTTTGCTGGGTACTACACAGGCATATCATGACAACAGAGACCGGTGATCAGATTTTTTCTAATGTAAACAGACATTTTCTGTACAACCTTTGAAATAAGTCACAGAAATCGTGCAGATAATAAAAAAGTGATTTACAAGAAGCAGGAAGAATAAAATAAAGCAGGTGACCTCGTGGTCTGTCCAAGTTCAGCACAAGACTTTTCATCCTGCAGGAAATGCTCATTTACCTGCAGTCACAGTACGTCATAGTTATGATTGATGACCCTGCTGTGTCTGAGGTGTCATGTAAAGACTTGACAAGGTCCCTCTGCACAAAGAGCCCAGCTCTTGTCATGGGCTTCGGACAATGTCATGATGTGAAAGACTGGTGTGTGTAGCCATCAACCTGATCTGTTCGCCATCTGAAACTTGATAAAAATACAGCTGTTCAATCTGCAATCTTTTATAATATTCATATGTGAATCTTACATTTAACATAAATTAAATTAAATGTTTTAAGAACCATCAAGACTTGACATTTCTTGATGATTTGACATTTTCATGACAATTATGCAATCACCCCTCAGTATTCTTGATGCTAAATAACTGTAAAACTGAGTAAATTGAGTAAAAGTAACTGAAAAAAGAAAATATATATAAAATATTCAATAGGGTATTTTTATAAATCAGCCAAAATAAGGACAGCAAATACTATTTTAAACAAATACTTTAAATGCTTCACACTTCAAAAAATTGGCATTACAGTAATTGAAAAGTTTTTTTCTTTTTTTTTGCATTATTGTAATATGATTTTTACAGGTAAATGTGTTTTCTGTAAAAACGTGTTCTTGACATGTTCTTGACAGGTTTTATGACCCATTCAACTGTAAATGTCTTTTCCACAAAATCTGTCATTAATAATATTTATATTATATAATTATATATATAATATATAATTCTAATATTATGTTATTATGTATTTACTTAGTCAAACATATTTATTCCTTTAATTATTTTAACTTCCACCAAAATAAAAAATTTCAGAAGAAAAAAAGAAAATGGTGTCCCATCTTTTGTTGATTAGAGTCAACAACAGCGTATACATTCTCTCTCTCCTCAGGTAAACCTGTGATGATAGTGACTGAGTACATGGAGAACGGCTCATTGGATGGCTTTCTTCGAGTGAGTGTGACACCACATGCATTTAATGAGGCTCCATTATGAATATTTGGAGAAAAAGCACAAAGGGCTCATCTTAAAATCATTTAAAAACCCATCTGCCGCTGCCTTCTCAAAGAGTACCTGCTTATCACAGCATGTCTTAAATTCTCCTGAGCTCCATATGCATGTCTCTATTTGCTGCTCTATTTTTTGATGCCTTTGTGTTTCTAACATCACCAAAACTGAGGAATGGTCCTTTTAAATAGACTCTGACATTACTTGTTTTGTATGCTTTGTAGTGTCAGTATTTCATTTGAGCTTATTTGGCAAGTGATCTCATTCTCTAACACAGAACAGAACAGGCTTGTGTTCAGAAGAAACACATATAGAGACAAGTGGATCTGCTTGAGCACAGGCTCAAACAGCACTGGTGAAACTGGCACACTGCCTGCTAGCCATGCCAGTTAAACAGGGAGGGCAAGCTTTGTCCTTCACATGACTTCCTGTTACCCTATAAAGCGCACAGCAAAAACAAACAAGCAAACAACAGGCTGCAGGATGGCCCATTTAAAGAGTGCTGATGAATGTGCTAATGAGCTCATCAAATGGATCAGCTTGACCTTTGACTGCAACCGTCCTGTCTATTTATCAGCTTTGTGTCAACAGTTTACCAGTAGCAAGACTTGCCAGACAATCTGCTATTCAAAGAATAAAATAAACACGACATCTTGCACTTGATAGACCTTGATTTTCATAAAAATAACAATAACTGAAAAAAAGTTGTTTATCATGGGTGATGTTGTCCATTAGTGCACAAAGAGGGTCCAATGCAGTGTATATAGGCTCCCATTCATTTTCTCTGTAGAAAAAGTTGTTTTTAATGATACCGTATAAACCTTGAAACAAAATGACCATCCAAACAATTGGTATATTTATATATCAGTTGGTATATTTTAAGACTTATGAAACAATATGAGTTTGTGTGATGAACAGAGTAAAATTTCATTAAAGTCAGGATTTACTCCAGTCATTCCTAAACTCATGTTTATGGCCTCAAATCAAATGTGACTAAAATATATATATATTTTTTTTAGCTTAACTTGTGTCTCTACTTCGACACAACGTCAAGGTAGAACAACAAAAAGTTATGAACTACGTGATGTCATGTATAGACTTGCAAGCTAAGGAAAAGGCATGAGGCAGTTTCAGTGACAAAATTATCTCCTGTGCTCTTTATAAAATTATTTAAATGTATCATACATTTTAATTTTAAAATGTTTTTGCTTAAATGTTTCCTCCTATTCTCAGATCTGGTTGGTTTATTTTAAAAAGTTTTTTAATGCCTATAGAGAAAATGAATGGGAAAAAATGCTTTCGAAACCAAGGCTGCTGAATAGATGGGTTGTCATTGTTGCCCTCAATTGCAATTAGTAAAAGCATATTACAGCAACTTGAGGAAACAGGGCGTGGAGTTAACAGAAACTATATGAACTGTGTTCCACATGTGTCTGCACAGGATCTCATTCTCAGAAACTAGAAAAAGTTGTGCAGCAATTTCCTGCGTATTGCAGCCTGGTCTGCACTTTGTCAAAGAGACTGCCATTCTCCATCCAGTGTGTTTCCTCGCCACTGCTCATATAACTATTATTAGCAAGCCTTTCAACCTCTTTAAGCTCCTTTCTCTTCCAGGGGGTCTAGAAATTATTTTGATCCAAAGAGAGGAAAATTAGGGTAGGCAGAGAGGAATCACAAGATTGAGAATAACAAAATCCAACACTGAACGTCTTAAAAATGTTCTTAAAAAATACCTCTAAAGTCATTATTTACTTACACTTAAGTTGTTCCAAACCCTGCATGACTTTCTTCATTTTAGTAAAACACAAAAGGATACATTCTGCAGAATGTACTTGTCGCCTTTCTCCATGCAATTACTGAGAATACGTAGGAACTGGAGCAATTAAAGCATAAAAGTATCATAAAAGTGAGTCATATAACTCTTGACTGCTGGTTTTGTTTTTCTCAAACTATACTTCTGAACTAAACTATATTTCTAAAACTTTTTGCGACAAACAGATTTAAGTTTTCCATTTTGAGTCTGTTTTCATGCAATGCTATTGCATTGCTTCAGAAAAGTTAAAATATAGCACAAGTCAATAACCTCCCCTTCCCCACAAAATGTCTCGGTTATGTATATAAACTCTATTCCCTGCTGGAGAGAATAATACATTTTGTCAATGTAATGACACTAGGGGTTTGATCTTGGGAGACCAATCGCTCTGCTTCTTATTAGAAAACACCAATAAAAATTGGCCTTAAAAATAAGTGCCAATGAGGATTGGCAAATGGGATTTGCAGGTATAAAAGGAAGATGGCATGCACAACTCAAAGGTTTGTGCTGAGGAGCTGAGGTGTACCCGTCTTGGGATTACCAAGACAAATCATTGCATATAACAAATGATGATCTGTCAAAGGGGTAACCAATCGGATAGCCACGACTGACAGACCAGTTGCCAAGACCCTCTGCTGGGCTCTAGGCCAAAATTTAACACAATGTCCAGGGCTCACCAAAGGAGAACTCACAGCGGGGAGTGCTTGTTAGGAATAAGGTGTTGCAGCAGGCTTAACACCTTATTGGTTCTTTAGGGTGCTCTACCAATCACAGGACACACCCTGTGATTGTTAAGCCAACAGAAAGGGATCCACAATCCAATGGGATAGCTTCTGTTTGGAGACTGCCTTCCCCTTCTGCTGACCTTCAAAGTGGACAAAAAGCTGCTTAGATCTTCTGAACTTTTCTGTGCATTCTCGGTAGATACACAAAGTGTAGAAGGGAGAGGGCTGGTTCCTTCTTCGACAGTGGGAGGGCCTGCAGTTTCACCATTTGGTCCCTGAAGGGAGTTGTGAGGTCCTTGGACATGTAGCCCAGACAATAATGTGAAAAAATCCTGGTCTGGAGGCACTTGTTAGACACAGACAGTGCCTGCAGATCCCCACCCTGTTGATGGAAGTGGACAACTGTCTCTCCAACCTCTACTGGAGAGGAAAGTCAGCACAGATCCGATGGGGCATGGACAACACATTGGAGTGATAGCCATCCTATATGTGCTGTGTCACCATGCCCACCTCGGGACTCAGTTCTGAGGTTCTCGTGGTGTACCACATTTCCCTTTCATATGAAAGCAGAGCGATCTGACTCAAAAGGCTGAACTCCTAGTATCACTACAATGACACATCCCCCATGTTCTATGTCAGAGCGTGAGGCTAGATTCAGACTCGTCTCGTCTTGTCTTGGTTTCAGTTTCAGTTTCGGGAGTCAGAGTCTAGACTCGTGCTCTGGGTGTCCGTTCTATGTGGAGGCCTCGCGTCTTGACCCCGCCCCCTGGATTCCTGGTTTGTTTGATTTTGCGCACCTGTTTGTCATTGTTTGCTGTTATATTTAATGCCCTCGTGTCTGCTGTCCCGTGCTGGTTCGTTCATCTGTGGTTTTGACCTTGTTGGTGTCGTTCATGCTTCTCGTTGGTTTTGCTCTTGTCAGTGTCGTTCACGTTTATTTGTTAATGTTTGTGTCAATGTTGTTGATTCATGCTGTGTATTTAGTCTTTGTCGTTGTTAAAAGTAAGTCCGCCTTGTGTCTGTCAGTGTTAATAGTTGTCTAAAGTCTGTTGTCTATAATGTTCTGATGTTTTTTTTAAATATTTTTGTTGATTTCCGGTTTGTACTTTTTGAAGCGATAACTTCTGTTATATAATTGTCGCCTAAGTTCATTATCGATTATTTATTGTCTGTATTAATTTCCCGTTTTGCTTTTGTTCCCCGTTCGGCCCCTTGTGGGTGGGTTTTGCCTTCTGTTAATTTAAATAAAAGTGTTTTGGTGTGAATCGCTGTCTGCGACTGGGTTATTCCCTGTGAACCCATGACAGACACAATGTCGAGTGAGTGACAGTAAGGGAAACCCCTGTTTTACACAGCACATATTAGCAGTGTGCTTCTTAGTTACATTATTTTGTAGCAGTGTTATTGCATTATTGTTCCACTTCAAGAAGCTTATTTTGCTAAAGATGTAGTATATATAACTTTGTTTTTATCCACATCTCTTTTGTTCTGTTTGTTGTCCATGTAGTGAAAGTCAACCAACGCAGCTTTTTATCTGTCTAAAACAACTGTTATACTATAGCGCATCTGTTTGGTGTTGGAATATCGAATGCATAACATGCAGTTGTGAGTCCAGTAAAGGACTCACCTCCCCTTACACACTCGCGCCCTTGCGCCCCACACTTTAAAACCCCCTGCATGAAAATACTCACTTTCAAACATGTTTTGAAGTGTTTAAAAAGCTTAAATGTTATGTTGTCATGGGACTAGTGTGATTACATGCTGACCTTGTCTTTGTAAAATTATATCCAGTCTTTCAGCTGTTTGCAGTAACCCTGTAACTTTTGCATGATTTGCACAATGACAAAATATAATCTACAAAGTACTATTTACATGAAGTGAACTTCACAAACAGGTCAGCGGTAAGACATCTATTCAGCTGAGGTAATATTTTATATTATATATTATAATATAAAGTTTTTACTGAATGCTTGCATCATAGATTTCCACTGTAAGTTCAATTCAATTCAATTTTATTTATATAGCGCTTTTTACAATGTTACAATGCTTCAAAGCAGCTTTACATGGAGAAACAGAGAATAATAATAAAAACACAAAACAAATGCCGGACATGTTATTGGTATTATTGCAAATAATATGTGTGGGATATAAAAGAAAACACTATTCCATCTTTTGCTTTTTATAATTTTCTGTGGTAATTAACATCATCCCACAAATACTGTCAATACAGCTTAACTCATATTGAACCCAGAACTTTCCATAAATAAAAGATATGCTACTCTTAGCGAATTATATTTTGTGACCTAATATGGATTGAGCTCACTTGCCTTACGAAATGTCAGCCTGTGTTTTGAGATCTGAGTCACCAATGTTCCATTGTACTTTCTCCCTATCATGACTTGTTGTGTTTAAACAGTGGATATAAAACACCTTATTTGACTTGTCTCTTATGTCCTGTGTCTGTCAGAAACATGATGCCCAGTTCACAGTCATTCAGTTGGTGGGCATGCTGCGTGGCATTGCATCGGGTATGAAATACCTATCGAACATGGGGTATGTGCACAGAGACCTGGCGGCTCGAAACATCCTGGTCAACAGCAACCTGGTGTGTAAAGTGTCAGATTTCGGCTTGTCCAGAGTGCTGGAAGATGATCCAGAAGCTGCATACACAACACGAGTGAGTCATCACATGTGCATACATATTTTTATTATGCAGTAGGTAAAGTATAAAGCTATGACATTTACGAAGAGGTATGTTACCCCCTATTTAAAATTGGATAAAAATGTATTATTTATTTCCTGCCATCAAGAACAATAAATTAAAATATCTAAACATGTACAAAACATATACTACATAACACTCACTATTTAGACAGCCTTTTATACAGCCTACAATCACATATCAGTACTCACAATCATAAATGTTTTACCAGCAAGTATATATTTACGATTTAATATTACTATTCTACCATAATGCTACCATAATTTAAATTATACACCTATTGATTTTAATTCACCTTTTATTATAAAAATTTTAATTAGCATTTTCTGTGGTGATTTTGGCCCAGAAATTGGTTGTTTTGTGCAGTGGATTTAAACATGTTACAATGTGTTACAGGGAGATGAAACCATAATCAGCTTAACCAAAATTAACTTTTAAATGTGTGTAGAACATCCCATGTCAGGGTCCTGGCTTCTTGTCAAGTCTGGAGATGCGTTTTGCCGGGATCCTGACATCCCCTGTGTTCTATGTCAGAGTGTGAGGCTAGATTCTGACTCATCTTGTCTGGTCCTGGTTTCGGGAGTCAGAGTCTAGACTCACGCTCTGGGTGTTCATTCTATGTGGAGGCACATGACCACGTCCTCTTGTCTCCTCATTCGGTTTGATTCCACGCACCTGTTTGTCATTGTTCTTTGTCATATTTAATGCACTCGTGTTTGCTGTCCCGTGCCGGTTCCTTGTCGCTTTTTTTGATGCGTCTGTTGGCTTAGTCATTGACTGTTGTTGTCCCCAGTGACCGCTGTTCGCCTTGTTATAGTCCTTGTCTAAGTTAAGTCAGTTTTGTAACCTTTGTTCTCGTCTCGTTTTTGGCCATGTGTTGTGAGTTTCAGTTATTTATTGATTTAGAAGAATCGCATTTATGTTACTTTGAAGTTAGTTCCGGTTTTGTTTTCTCTCGTTTTTTACTTTGTTTTATTCACCGTTGCCCCCGCGCAGGTTTGCTTTTGTTTTTTTTTGGTTAATCGCTGTCTGCTACTGTTCATCCTTGTCTGATTTTGACATCCCAATTCTGCTGTAACCTGCAAAGTGTTCCATATGGACCTGGCCGTGCTTAACCAATGCTATTGTAGCTTAACTATCTCCCTTAGCCAGCCTTTCTGATGGGATCCTCATTCTTTGGAATTAATGACCATATTTGTCATCCTCTTAGAAGCAGCATTTCTTCTGCAGGAGCAATAACGAATGCATAAATATGCTTAAAGTTTGCCATAAATCCACAACATGTGAGGCTTGGAGAACTGTTTCTGCTTAAAATACTGTAAAAGTGTCACCTAACATAAGTGTTACACTGATATACGGCATATGCTTGGGAAAAGTCTAATATGTAAATATATTCTCAAACCCACAAAAAATGACCTATCCCTTGTGCAATATTTTTATTTATATTTTTTATATACATTTTTCTATACAGTCTATAGAAACTATACAGTTCTATAGAACTGCAATAACTGCACTACTTCACTATTTTGCACAGAACTTGTGTCTTTTGTTATGCGGATTGTCTTTTAGGTCTGTTAGGTTGTTTTGTACTTTACGCTGTTATGTGTGCTTGTATGTATTGCACTATATGCACTACACTTTATGTATGTTGATCTGTATGTATGTTGCACTACTGTAGGAACACCGGCAACAAATATGCTCAGATGTTTTTGGCCAATAAAAATGTTTTTGGCTCTCTAAATCTAAATTTTTAAATCTAAATCTAAAAAGCTTCTGGCAACATTCATCAACATTCAACCTTTTATTAAACTCAGTGGATACTATGCATCATGTTTTACATTCATTAGCAGTGATCTTGCAGGGACCTGTTCAGTGTGAAGATCCATGGACACGTAGGTTTACTAGGTTGACTTTTGAAGAAATCACAGGAAAGCAGTTTTTTAGAGAAAGACAGCTCCTGCAGCATCTGTTGTTTCATTCCAGTGTATAAAAGCTGTAGGTAGGAGAACACAACTGTAATAGAAGTGTTTTTTAGTAGTGGTTGGGGGAGGTGTTTGTGCAGCTACTGTAGAGCTTGTGTATAAATTGTACGCACAATAATCTGTTCTACTTCAAACACATGTTAATGCCTCTTCTAACATCATCAATAGTTTCATTCATTAGCCTCATCCTCAGCTTTGACACTTTACATATGGCTATTTTAAAATGTGAATACAAATTAAATGAAGTATGTGCTTTCTATTCCACTAACAGTACGAATATGTGTTTGGATATTGTCACAGATTGCAATGTTATTTGAAAAACAAATCCTTGACTGATGGATTTTTCTTGGTTACAGGGTGGCAAGATTCCAATTCGATGGACTGCGCCTGAGGCCATTGCCTATCGCAAATTCACTTCTGCCAGTGATGTTTGGAGCTATGGGATTGTGCTATGGGAGGTCATGTCTTATGGAGAAAGACCTTACTGGGAAATGTCCAATCAGGATGTGAGTAGAGTGACTCTTAGCAGAGCAATCTAAAATCGTCTGAAAGGTCAAGCATAGTTGGTCACCAGAATATGTCTTGTTTTGAATCCTGGTCTTCAGCATGTGATGCTGCCAAGAGGTTCAAAGGAATAGCCTACCCAAAATTTAAATTTGTCTTAATTTACTCACCCTAATGCTGTAGTTTCCTTTCACAAACATATTCACTTTAAAAGATATTAAATAACAAACTGGAGTCAAATGGATTGTTTTTATTATGTATGGATGTGCTATAATTTTATTTTTTTTACGTTTCATGCACTATTCAGTACCATTACAAAGCTGGGAAGAGATAGGATATTTAATATAATTATGATTGTGTTTGGCTGAAGAAAATCATTTACATCTAGGATAGAATGAGGGTAAGTTACAAGAGAATTGAGATTTTTGTGTGAACTTTTCCTTTAAAGGAGTAATTGACAACAGTTCTTAATCACTAAGAAGCAGTTTGAGAGCACTATTAAAGTAATATGATGGAAAAATTACTAATTTTAAAATATTACCCATTTACCATTATTTTCAAATTAAATAAATTTAGTTGTGGCACAGGGTGAACCTTAGTGATGTCAAATGTAAATGGTTCTTCTACGTCTTGTGACCAGATGTCATTGATGACAAAAGCTGACACAGTACATTTAATGCCGTTTGATTTGATGAAATGAGGGTGAGTTAACCTCAGGTTTAGTAAATAATGTCAGTATTGTCATTTTTGGATAAACTATTCCTCTAGCTTGACCAGCAAGAATGTTTAATTGGACAACCAGCTTTGCCAAAGGTACTGTAACGGTGGTGACTGACGGTTATGGTTATAATGAACAAGCGGAGACACGGAACTAAACAATGAACGATATTTAATGAAAAGATAAACAAAGCCAACTCAAACACTAACCGTAAGACAAAAGGGCGACAACAGATGCTACAGCAGTGAATAGAACAAAAAGGCAAAACACGGTGAACGACAATGAAAACCTCGAACGACAATGAAAACCTCGAACGACAATGAAAACCTCGAACGACAATGAAAACCTCGAACGACAATGAAACCACCAAACTACTCCAAACAATAACCCACGACATGACTGACGAAACCAGGAACTTAAATACACATACTAATCATACAAACACAGGTGAAAACGATTACACAAAGCAGGAAGTGACATAAAACAGCAATGACATCATCAACACGCGACAAAACCAAAAACATCATAATAAAAGTCCTTTGTAACAGGTACCATGCTGGCCAAGCACAGACAAAGAAAAGCTATTGCTCCATAGGCATTACAGACAGAAAACTTAAATACTGTGGATTTGTATAGTGGTTTGTTATGAAATGTTGTGGTGTTAATGTTGGTGTTAGATTTTTAGCAGTGATGAGGCCCTACGAGTTTATATGACCTGGACTGCAGCAGTGCTAATGATCAAGTAATGAAAAGCAGCTCTGGGAGTAATAGATCTGGAACACTTATACATGAATTGATTTTGTGCTGTTGCAAAGATGCTAGTTCTTTACCCTCAATGCTGACAATCGGTAAACAAATAATAAATGTGTACAGAGTAAGACAGGAAATAAGAGAAAATTATTCAGCAAATTGCAATGCCTTTCTTTTAAAGAAATAGTCATAAAATGCAAAAGGGAATGTTAGGCAAAATGTCAAAGATCAGTGTTAAGAGTAAAGAAAATGGATAATAATTATTAATACCAAGTTCCAAAAAAAACAGAAAACAACATCAAATATAATAGTATTTATGTCAAATATGCATTAAAGTCCAGATAACGCATATAGCTTTATGTGGTTTACTGACAAACCTGCCTCATCATGATCAGTCACGTGACACACAGGAATCAGTAGCATTTGAGCATCACAGTTCACGCAAAATTTTGGGTGAACTGTTCCTTTAAGCAACATGCTTACTGATAATTTTGTTATGTGCTTTAGGTGATAAAAGCAGTGGATGAGGGTTATCGCCTCCCACCACCCATGGAGTGTCCAGCCACCCTTTACCAGTTGATGCTGGACTGTTGGCAGAAAGACCGGAACAATCGTCCAAAATTCGAGCAGATAGTCAGCATCCTCGACAAGCTCATTCGCAACCCCAGCAGTCTCAAGATCACAGCCAACACTGCTTCCAGGTAAGTCACTTTCATTAATCCCAGGAGAACTGGCTCTGGACCAAACTGTTGTACTGATTTTAAATTGCATTTCTCTCTGCTTCATGTCACGTCCAGATCATCTTCTCATGGTCCTTAATAAGAGGAAATGTTCTCTTCTAGCTTTTTTGTCTCTGTTGGCCTACATTCATCACAAAGTTCAACAGCTGAACACCTATAGTTATGACTAAGCATAGGAATCATAAAG
>JAZGTJ010016140.1:0-12895 GCA_036877575.1 Botia almorhae | reverse complement strand
TGACTATGAGCAATTACTCTTGCGGCACAATCTCAATTACTTTTCTGTCTGTGTGTCGTTCCTGTGTGTTTAAGCCCCTCTTGCGCTATTCTCTGTGTTCTTCCGTGCAATTTTTAACCTGAGAGTATCCCAAGCGACATACACGGGCGACCTATAAGACAATAATAGCCTATTCCATTTAAATTCATCATTTAAATTAATAACACATTTGTATTCATTGACAGGCTGCCACTGCTGTGTTCGAATTGAGTTTCGGCGTGGTTCACTTGAAGCCATCTTCTCTGTTAATGCTACCTCAAATAAACATTGACGTTGGGATTGATGCTTTCGATAAAAGCGTCCTATAAAACTGCCTGTTATTATCGGAGATGTAGTGGATGACCTCACAATTTCCATTACTCATCTTTCAATGTTTTTTCCTGTGTTTTCAAAATGTAAACAATTAGAATGACTTCCTCTTTTGTTAAATATAGAAACAATCGAAAATGAATAATCTGAGCCTGGATTTTGGACTATTGTACTAAAATAAACAATATATTAACAGCTGATATAAAAAACATGTCCACCTCTCTACAGCACTCATAGAGACCAGCTTTAAACGTTGTGACTGGACTATATTTTGTAGCGGATGAATGGCACTTAATAAATCTGCATAATAAAATAACATTTTAATGAACAGTTGTGTCAATACTTTTATTAACAGTTTTATAAAAGCAACAAGCTTTGCTATATCGATCAAGCTTTGCATTATGCCTACTAACAATGTTTAGTTAGTTACATACAGTATACACCATATATTCACAGCACAGCCTGTCACCTTATTGATTACTACAATATTGATATACATAACTTGTCTATTGGCAAGTTATGATTGGTTTGCATTAGGTTACTTTCCTAATTACTATGTTTATGAAGAATTATTGCTTTGTTATTGTTTTGCACACACTGAAAATACTGTATACATTTTTGCTACTTTACAACATAATGTAAGAATACTGCTTAATACATCCAAATATCAGCTCAGAAATAACTATTAATCATGCATTTTATGCCAAATTTGATCTTAAAATGTAATGTAATAAGAATGTAATGTAAAAGTTACATATGCCACAGTATGTTCTGGGTGTACACATTTTGCTATTATAAACCTATATTGCTTAAAAGACCAGCTTAAACCAGACTACAGTCTGTCTGGCCCAGCTACCCATGTCGGATTTATTGGTTGGTTAGAGAGATTTTAGGCACCTATTAGCTGGTCAGGTTAGGAGACCAGCTTGCTTACCAGCTATACCAGCTGAGCTTCAGCTTGGTTTGTGCATTTTTTCAGCAGGGTAGGTGTAATAAGCAAGCTTACCCTTGTTGCAGTTGTTCTCACCCTCCATTAGAGGGCTCCAGGGCGGGTCTCCTTGGCTGGCAAAGTGTCTCATATGCAGGTAACTGATTGTGAGGCGAATGATGGAGGCCTTGTCCAGCTGGCTGGTAATTGCCCCAGGAAGGGGGAGCATTTTCGCCAGCTCGAAAAACTCAAAATTCTCTTTACCCCGCCGAGAACGAGCTGCATTGCGTGACTTCTCTTTCCTCAAGTTTTGCAGGCTTGAGTGAGAGATATCAAAAGGACAAGGATTAGACAATGATAAAACAAAAAAAATCATTGTGACAAGTTAGTATTGTTCTAGCAGCCACTAAAGCAGTAAGAAATCCACATGCTATTTAATTAATAGAACACATGAGGAAGTCTTATCATGCAACATCACAAGTGTGAATTGACCACAGACAAAAGGTATAAAAACAAAAACAAAAAATCATTTGTTCTTAACACAGTATTAAAAATGTACTGAAATCAAGTCCATATGGCCTTTTCTGACTTTTTTGTATTATATACTATACTATTTTTGTATTACAATATATATTTCAAGTTGCATTTTTTTGCATTTACGCATTTGGCAGACACTTTTATCCAAAGCAACTAACATTGCATTATACTATACATTAATTCTGAGTATGTGCAATCCCTGGGATCGAACCCATGACCTTGGCGTTGTTACCACCCTGCTCTAACCACTGAGCTACAGGAATGCTTTTTGTGTTTTAGTTTTCTTGTTTTTAAAAATTTCTCAATACAGATTCGGCCAGTGTGATTTTTCAAAATACCCTCCATATCCTCCAACGCTTACTGCAATGTCTTCAATTTGTTAAAGCATTTTTGTCATGTCTTTGTTAGCAGGACCCTCAACAAGATGTCAGTCTGTGTCTTTTTTGCTTCTGTCAACCATATGTCTCCATTTTTCAATGCATCTCAGAAGCACGCTGGCTGACCTGTGATCAGCTTTTTTTAGATCACTGTAGCTGGTGGGAAGCCTGTTCTTACATCAGAGCTCCTGCACCACGGTCTACCCCAAATCCAATTGCTCCGTTTCTTTCCCAGGCTCCCTCCTGGGTGGTGAGCCCCAGTCTTGATTGAGGAATCAATAGAAGGCGGGGCTGTCTCAGAGGCAGGCCTAGGTAGCTGTCGCTCTGATTGGATATCGACTTGCTCTCAATGGGGCCTGAGTGGTGGAATTATGTTGTCACGGCGACTCCACAATTTCTGTCTGCTCTGGAAGACGGGGCCGAACGTGTCCCTCTCTTTCTCACTTGCTCTCTCTTTTTGCGTCTGTGACATTGATTCTTATTCACCCTGCAGATGCAAGGCAAGTGAGGGAGGGCTCGGAAAGAATGTGTTTGTGTGAAAAGGGGTACCAAGTGAATGAAAGGAAACTGCCCCAAAGTTTACACAAAAGAGTCAGTTCCTCAAACTGAAAAGAGGCTAATTTATTTGTTTAGACAGGACTGTGCTGTGTTTTAAAGAACGAAGTGTATAAATCAGCGAACTTATGTGATTTGGCATTTTAACGGCGGTTTATGACCTGTGTGTGCGTTACCCTATAGTATATTACTGGAAGCGTCACAGTGTATTTGTTGATTAGCATTTCTTGGTGTGTAAACAGCTTTGTTCCAAGTAGAAAACACTAGAGCATCTTGTTGTTGTACTAAAACGACCCTGGAGAGTTCAATCAATACAAAGTCATTGATTCTGTTTGGTTTTTATATGCTCCACTGTTGAGTGGACATTAATAATTCCACTAAAACATAGTTAATCTCCCACTAATGGCACCAAACAGGTTACGGGAACCCGCAGCAGATGCAAAAAGCTGAAATGAAATTGTCAGCTGTATGTGGGAGTATCCTTTGTTTATACAATGGATTTCTGATCCTGGTCCCGATTCTGATTGGTCAAAATAATGTTCAAGAACGGCTATGTTATATAAAGCCTGTTTTATAAAAGGATATATTGTAAATATAGTCACTTTAGCTGTGACTATTCATAAAACCTTTCATACTTTTTTGATGTGACACAAAGTTGAAGGTGTTTGTCCTACCAGGGTAAGGTGGGAGGTTTGGCAAGCAGCCCCTGTAAGAAGTCCCACTCCACGCTCACACACTTCCCCTCGCTGACGAACGGCATGGCCGCCATCACGTCCCTTATGGACCGCCACCTCTAACTCAGGCTGTGATTGGCTGAGGCTATGTCAATCCGATACCCCCAGCAGAAGAGCTGCAAGAATGAAACAGAGGAATTTATTTAGACGGGCAACAGAAATAGTGATTAAAAATTAATCACAAAAATTAATTTACAGAAATATGCTTTACATAAACGTATGTTTTATTTAATTAAACTGAATTGAAAAATAAACACGTTTGGCATGGGATATGTAAATTAATGCCAGTACATTTAATATTTTAGTGTTTGTAGCTGTTAATAATGTGAGTGATCTTTAATAAAACCCATAGGTGCTTCACAAAAAACAAATAACACACACACAAAAGACTTCAATTCCATGAGTTTCCAACGGTCTCTGGCCCCAGTGTCTATCCTGGCATTAGCTTGATGACATTTAAAGGGCCAGCATGCCCTCCAGCTGTGTTGTGCCATACCCACCACTGACAACACAACATGACATCAGTCGATTAATCATATGGGTCGATCCCACCTCTGACACAACACTAAACTTGTATAAAGTCGTTAATTTCTGCTGATCCTACGTCAGCCACTACCAACATCATCCCAGGTCACAAACAGCTTATCCGTGAGCCAAGAGACCATATTAGATGTGCTATAAGCTTATTAGCCCACACATATTACTGAATGCTTATGTCTCTCCAGTGATGTAGCCAAGACGTATGTATGATCCCATGGGAAAGAAACATCACAAATGAGATTTCTCAAATCTCTCTTTAATTGCTTCTGTTACTAGATTAAATGAGCAATGAGATTAAAAGAAGAGTAAATGGAGATTTGTTCTCCTGAGAAAGTGTCTCCTCTGGATTTTCAGATGAGACCTCAACAATGTCTTAAAATTAGCTTGGATTTGCCAACCAAGACACCAGAAATGTGAACATGGCTCTACACACTTGTAGATTGGCTCCCAATTATTTCAGTTTTATCTCTCCATTTTAGAAAAAATCAAGACAAAGTTGCTACCTATAGCAAACCTATAGCAGAAAACTTCCTTGAGTCTCCTGAGCTATGAAAGACACCCTTTGACCAATAATCCTTGGTCACCATTTGGTCACCATCAGCTGCACATGAAATACGCAGCTAAAAATGCACAGAATTACACATAAAAAATAGCACATTAATTGTTCGACATCACTTGGCACAAAATTTGCCACATATAACAAAAGAACACATGAACAAACTTATGGAGGAAGACTACAATTAGTAAGAGCAAGCACTCACACTACAACAAAACCACACACCCATGGTCATTTCTGGTCTTTAGCTTATCATCTCTCATCTAATCGCGTGTGGGATCTCTCTCTCTAGCCTCACTATCTCCACAGACATAATGGAGGTCCTGTCTACCGTAATTGTTCAATTAACTCCATAACCTTGTTGCAAGGTGTGTTGGAATTCATGCCCTTCACAAAGGGACAGTGGCATCAGAGAAAGTTATAGTCTCCTAAACCTTTGAAGAACATCACATCATATTCAGCGGTGTGCTCCACTGAAAGAGACTCACAGGAAATTAAAATTGCATTATGGATGTTTCCTGTATTTGTACACTTGTGTGCATGGTTCTTGGTGGACCAATATAATGGCCCAGTGATACAAGGAAGAAAGCTGAAAGTTGTAATTTAAGTAAGCAGGGCCTGTTCACGGATCAAACAATAACAATAAAGTACCACTACAATTAAAGGGAAATTATTAGTTTAAATGTTAAAATATTGTTTAAGTGCCAAACCCAGCCCTAATTGTAACCACTACACAATCTCTAAAAATCTGATTGGTTTATAGAAATTTTGTTGCACAACTTTGCAAAAGATGTTGATACACCCTACGTGAAGTCACGGCAAGCTATGAAATGTGCTATAGTAAGGAAGTAACACCTGCTAAAGTAACACAATCCATCAATGAAGGGTGGAGATCAGGATTTGTCAAGATATTCTTGTATCAACATCTTGCTAAAACATTTCTGATATACTTCAAATAAAGTCCTAACCTAACACAGTTGATTAAAAGTTGTAGAAGCCCTTAAACCCATTCTCAAGCATAACCCTTAACCCTACCCTCAAAATCTAACTGGTTGATAATGAAATCATGGTAAGCAAGGAAAAGAGAAATGTTTGAGCCTAATTCTTAAGAACATGAATCTCAAATTTGTTGGATCTACATTTGTGAACGTCCTTGTATATAAATGTCAATAAATGCATGATAAAGGTGTATTTCTAAGACATCATCAGAATGGGCGGGTATTGGCTCAGGCTGGTTGTGTGTTTGGCGAGCCTGCGGCTGTTTGTTTTTAGAGGGGATCGTTAATTAGGGCCTCCAGCTGTCAGAGGTTCGTTAGTGTGCTCCGCCCCTCCCTATGGAGGCACCAAATGGGGAAAATGAACACATTTAAGTCAATCTGCACGCAGACAATACAGCACGTCTATTGCCGAGTTTCAACATTTATTGGTCCCACATTTCCAGCCTAGATATAACACTGCCATTCCATTTTAAATGTCACATGCACTGGTATGAGGATGCGTGACGGACCTCAGGAACATTCTGGATTATTCATTTTTTGTAATGCAGGGTGACTCGGGTGACGTTGACCTTTGAATGGCTTTGACAGAAGAAGAAAACAATTCCTGTACGTGGCCATCGGCCACCTTCTCTCTCATACACACACACTCATACTTTCCTGGCACTTGGCTCTTTTCCCTTTTTTCTTTTAATAAATGTAAACAGCAAACAGCTGTGTTGGGCCAGACATATCACACAGCTTTCTGTGTAACTTTCTACAGTTACAGACAACCAATGGACCTTATAATGTCACATTTTGACAAAATTAGGCAGAGTTGCAGTGCATTTAATCAATAAAGTGAATTAAAATATACATTCATTTTATAACGACATGCTCTTACTGTATTTTAACAATGGTCTCATTTTGTATCTACTTCTTCTAAGCAAGGAGAAACAACTAAGACAAAGTTGATACTTAAATGTAACACAACTGAGAATTCCATCAAATCTCCTGAACTGGGTTTGTTATAATTACCTAGTGTAGATATTAAACAAAGAGTTTTTAAGTTGTATCTGGACCTATGCAAACTGGTTCCTTTATTTACGTTTAGATTTTTAATTTTTTTAATATAATATCCTCTGATCATTTATCTTCTATAAAACATGCTTAATCTTATAACCAATTAATTTAGACATTACTAAAATAAAATTCGTGGTTATATTGTATTTTTGTTTGACGTATTTGCAGAAAAGTTGTGGTTAATTTGTAGGAATTGTTTGGCAATGTTCACCAGAGGTTTGTCACTGGGGTTGTCCATTTAGAAAATAAGAGGGAAAATAGTTTTAAAAAGATTACAAGAGAGTCACTTTGTGTATTTGAAAAAAAGAGCGCCTAAAAAGAGCATTTCAAGGTGCTAGTTAATAGAGAAAACTGCATAAATGACGTATAGCATGTCACATTCAATTACTTTTGCTTTTGAAATTATTAATCAGATGCCTTTGAAGTGCAAATAGTTCAGGAATATATATACTGCATGTAGTTTTCCATCAATATAAGGAGCTGTTTCTGCAGAATACTAATTTCTCTCTCCGCATTTGAAGTCCAGCATTAGGAAGTCAGATGTTGTCTCGTTTTCTTCAAACACTGATAAATCAGCTCTGGTCAACACCATTTCTCTCTCCCTATCTCGTTTAACTGGACCCCTCTCTCGGCTCTTGCTGGACACAGCTTTGGTCGTTTGCCGTTGACCTTGGCTCTTCCCCATCACTCCCAGTCCAAGGTTCTTCTCGGCTCCACAGTGCAGGAGCCTGCATCTTCATCTTCACCTGGCCCATTAATTATCTAATGGAATCAATACCCCATTTGATTAGATCAAACTGACCCTACCCGCCCCTGACCTGCCACAGACAGGGAAGGTAAAGGGAAGGTGGAAGGGGTTCTCGACCGCCCAGTGCAGATGAGCAGTTATCTTGGTCTCTGCATATTCAAATGTCTCTTACATGAAAAGATATGTTGCTTGTTTATAATAACATGTTTGATAATGAAATCAATCTTTAGCAATTTGCTGTTGTAATTCTGCTGTTTTTATTTCTAATAACTTGCATGATGATTCTGTACATCAGTAGTAAATGTAAAATGTAAATGCAAAAAATTGTACATATTGCGACCTTGCAAATACCTTGACTGAACATCTGGTTTTATCTAAAAGAGTTTCTCTAAAAGACTGAAAGAAAGCCTGACCCAGGATCAGCCTAAAATACATACTCTTTTTATCCTTACCCACAGGACAGAAAAATTACAAATGAGATCACTTTAAAATCTAAATTGCTTCCTCTAGACAGCAATGAGAAATAGAGAGCAAATAGAGACAGAAAGAAATTTCTCCTGCTTCTCAGATGTTCTGACTGGGAAAAAGACCTTAATAATACCACGTCTTCTCTAGAGTTATAGAAGACATATCAACAATGCCACCTAATGTGCTCAGATTTGCTCACACTGTGCTGCGTTATGAATCGAAAGTTCACAAAAGTCAGCGATTTCAATATGAACTCCAACATTTCTCCAATTTCTCCAAGACCAAATTATTTGAGCTATGAAATCTACATGAATCTAATAGCTCTGTACTATTATAGTATGGCAGCAACTACTGTTTCTATTTATCTTCAATAATTTATAATACAATATAATACAAATAAATTATCATACAAAATTGATACTTAAATCTAAAATAACAGAGTTCTCCTGGGGTATGCAATTAAAATTGCCCTCTGGGTATGTTTACAAATCTTTCCAATGCAGCTTAAGGCAGATGCATACAAATATGACTTTTTTATATTTCAGTTTTATAAAGTATTTAAAAAATGGATGCTTTAGCAGTAAGAGAGTTTCAGAATATGCTAACTGAATACTGCTTAAAAACGTTGAGTGTAAGTGAAACACACACTGTATTCAACCCTTAGGCAGTGCAAACATTCTGTAACACACACAGGGTCAAACAGACATACACCATCACACACATGATGTCAGAGAAAAGCCCCGAGTCTGTCTGCTATATACAGCCACATCATTGCATTTAAATGGCCATGTATCATTGAATACACCTGTGCCAAATTAAATACAATTTCCAGGGTATAAGTTTTGTACTGCAAGGTTATATAGGTTTTGAGAGCTTCTGTTATACTAATATATATATATATATATATATATATATATATATATATACACATTAGTATAAGGAAAGGTCTCAAAAACTGTCAAGAACATATTTGTGTCATATTTCACTCCACAAAGCTTAAGGAATACATATTTAATTACACTCGTCTTAAGAGAATGCATTGAAATCAAACACATTTACAGCCTCCCAAACAAACTATATAAAAACATTACTGACATAAGAATTTATTTATGTTATGGTTATGAGAATTGGGGGGCAGGGTCCTTTAGTTTTATAAAACTAATGTCAAAATGCAAAAGATTTGAATGGATTTAAAAACAGGCTTTATTTTCTTTCTTTTTTTGGTTTTAAGGTTGAAGTGACCTGCAACCATATGGTTTTCAAAAAGTGTATATGAGAGTAGTGAGGCATTTGGATGATATGAGATTTTAAAGAAAGTGATAGGTCATGCACCTTTAATAAGATCACATCTCTCCGGCTGGAGCAAGCTGAAGGGGTCGCTATATTGACAGGGGCTCTTGTTTGTTTGTGTGTGCATGTTTATAAAGGCATATCGATGTGTGTGTGTGTGTGTGTGTGTGTGTATGTTGAGTATATAAATATCTGCGTGTGTCTCTGAAGAGCCGGGTATGAGTGGCAGGGATTGGTTATGTAAGAAGTCACCACGGGTTGCAGTGGACAGCCTGACCACAGATCAGGTCAACCAAGTGTGACACCAACAGCTTCTCACTGACACACCACTGACACTGTCTGTCACTGGACCTGTCTGTCCCACTCTGAGTGTGTGTGTGTTTCGGTCCTATAGCTCCGTCATACATACCTGCATAACCATCAATTTTCAATGCACGTTCCTCCCAGAGATGCATCTGATCTCTTCTACTTGTGTGGATATAGGCTTTGGATGCCTATGTTTTACTAAAAGGATGACTGGGAGCATTTTAGGTCTGTGATAAACACTTTGTTGAAGGTTAATTTGATCATTTCATCATGTAATATTGGCCAAAGCCAAAGCTTAAACTATACAAAACTGTAAAAGATGGTAATGGACAACAGATCACTTCAAGATCATTTATCCTGCCTGGACACTATAAGCAATAAACAATAACGTTTATCAACAAGTAGATTTCCAGATTTATATGACGCTACTGATGCTCTGGGTTTACACACACACACACACTCAAAACAAATCAAAACAGAATGATGAAAAGAACACAAGAAAATGTGAGATGTGTGACAAATGTGAGATTCTTCTCTTCCAGAAAGACAGAACAGCATCTGCAACAGATCCATTCATCCACCTTCATGATCATTCTAGTGACCTCCACCATCCTATAAACTAAACCTACAGTGTCCTGAACAAGTTTCCCACGTATATTTTGTGTCTTATGGGGAAAAGGAACGACTCCCTTTTAAAATAAATCACCAATTGCCCAACGTGCCCGTAGGACAATCAACATTATCAATAGCTTGTTTACTCTGGAATTTAGCAGAAAAAAGAAACATGTACATTTTGGTCACATTTTACATTAGTATTTGTTAGAGTGGATACTAGGTAGACTAATACAATAAACTATACATGTAATTATTTTGTGGAGGTGCTTGTAAATAAGCAAGACAAATTAGGAACAGTTGTATGAACTAACAATTCATTTTAATTTTATAATGATTAAAACAATTATTATAATAACATTGTTGTCCTGTAATTGTCCTGATGTCATTTTGAGTCGATATGCTAAATGTGTTTCTCCTATAAGTTCATCTTAAAACAGGCAGAAACTGAATAACAGTTCTATTGAAGTAATATTATAATAACAATTTAGTTTCTCCTTTAATCCCATGCTAAGCTCAAATTCCATGATGAAGAAAAAGGTTAATATTTACCCACCCTTTCAATTCTAATACAAATCCAGTCATTTAAAAGAGGCTGTTAAATCCGAAGACATCAGATAACAGAACACGGCCGTCTCCCAGCCACCATTCACCAACTTCCACTGAACACGCTGTCAATGCAAAATGCTCTAATCTTGTAAAATCCACTAATTAAGTGAGAGATGATGTTTGAGAGCGAGCGAGGCGGTCCGCACAATTAACCCCACCATTCCTCCCCTCCGCTCCAATACCTCCGTCATTGACGGGGAAGGACAAGTGCACTTTAATGCAGCCAGTCTTCATCGCTCTTCTAAAAAACTTTCCCAGGAAGCCATCCGGCATTTATGCATCAACAAGTTTATGGGACCCTATTCGAATACTTCGCCTGGTCTAGAAAAAAATATCAGCTCTATAATCTACATCATTTAAATTATTTTAACACCCAAGCGTAGCATTAAATGACATTGAGACAGTAAAAAAGGAACAAGTGTAATTTAAAGACTCAAAACTGACAGATTTGTACTGTGAAGGCATGTCGTTTGACATTGTCGTGCGTGTCTGTGTGTAAACACCGAACGTAGCGGCAGGAAGTTGCATTTCCCGGTAAGGCGACTCACCTGCTGTGCATGTCCAGCGCTGAGCGGCAGATGCTCTCCCTCCTCCTCTTCCTCAAATGCTCTAGGACCCGTCCGGACACCCGAACCGTGACCCTCCGCTTGCTCCACGTTCCGAGATCGCTTGGGCACCCGAACGTACGCACACAAAAACAAACAGACACACACACTCAGGGGGTGACTGGGGGTCAGACGGGGCCAAGAACAATCCCAGCTGCTGGCACAAAAAAGCGGGCGGACACACACACAGCACACAGCTGCCGCTAGAGTGTGAGAATGTGAGCGCGTGTGCGTGCGTGTTTGTGGACGCACGGCGGCGGTAACCACGCTCTCGCTCTCCACCTCACTCACTTTCCCACTATCCGGCTCAGGATCGTCTCAGATATGACTTGAGTTAGAGAATGTGAGTTTGTTTCCTTCTCTGGCATGCTCCCTCTTTGGCTCTCTGTCTTTCCTCGTAGAGCTTCTATTCTTTTCATTTCCTCTTGGGAAAGCTGCGCGCACCGGTTGTCTCTCTCTCTCTTTCTCTCCTCAATCGCTAGTAAATATAAAAGAAATGCTTGTACAGCCCCAGCCTCTCTCACTCTCTCTCCGTCTCTCTTTCACTCTCTCGCTCAATCTCTCTCGCTTTCTCGTTTCTTTCTCGTTTACACTCCCTCCTCCCCGCTGCCCCTCACTTTCTTTCTCACTGTCAGTGCTGCTTTCAAATGCTGATTAGCACACAGTGTTGGGGTGGGGTGGGGGGTGGCTTGAGGGTATGGGCTGTGGAGATGGGGGGCTTTTGGCTTATGGCTAGCGCTTGGCTAAAATTCCTTCACACATTGCAAACAGAACATTTTCTCAGTATTTTTTATTGTTTTTGTTTAAAAGTATCTAAACACCATTAAAAAAAGGTAACAAGATAAATGTATAAGATAAAACTACATGTTTTCAAAGAATAGGCCCATAACTTTATTTAACTTTTTTATTTATTAATCATTATGTGACACTGGGGAAGAAAACAGCTTTAAAACAAGATATTTTTTGGAGAATTTAAACTTATTTAATTTAAAATATATATTGACTTATTGTTTTTCTCTCTGCTTACTTGTTTCAAGCATAATGCTAGCAGTGATTAAAACAAAACAAAAACTATTTGGCAAAAATAGCAGCTAAATTCAAAATAAAGGCCTATACTTGGAAAATACGAGTATGTTGAAGCTGAAGTGTGTAATTTCTACATCACTAGTGTCAACTAAATTGTTGCAAACATAATTGCTGGTTTTAAACAGGTTTCCCCGAACACTCTCCTCATCTTCCACTGGTTGCCCAAACTCATGTCATTTCTTGTGTCAATAGCTGCGTTTACATGGACACTTTTTGTTTCAATCAGATTGAAATCAATCAGATTGATGAATCCAATTAAAATCAATCAGATTGATGAATCCGATTGAAATCAATCAGATTGATGAATCTGATTGCAGTGTTAAACATAAACACTGAATAAAGTAATCGGGTTGATGTGCCTGTTTACATGACACGCTTAGAATCGGATTTGATCCTTTGACATGCGCACAGTACACGAATACGTTTCTCGCCATACCATACTAGCAGCCACTCTATTGCCATTGATTCTTTTTACGTTTTTTCAAAGCACAATTAACATTTAAAACACCGCACAACATCATGGTTTCATTTACCGCCCA
>JAZGTJ010016139.1:0-12895 GCA_036877575.1 Botia almorhae | reverse complement strand
CAGTGAAGAATATCGTACCCATACAGAGAGCGAGCGGTCCTTACTGCCCACAGCACAGCAGCAGTACGGGCAGCTGGGTTTGGGCGTGCTGCCATTCTTCTGCTTCTTCTTAAAGATCTTGGGGTTGAACTTCTGCAGCGGGATGAAGGAGAACAACTCATAAAACAGTCAAGAAGAGAAATGACATCCAATTTTGGAGCTTATCGAGATCATGACTTCATTAAAGGTAGATCAAAACAAGAAGGACAACGCTGCAGTACAGATGATGTCAGATGATGCTGAGACCGGTATGAAACAACACTGACCACCACAGTGACGGCTTTTCGATGGCCCACGAAGTCCATGTTGGTTTTCCAGCCGTCGCGTTCGATGATCTGCGCCGTGGGCCCGGAATTATTCATGGCATGAGCTGAAACCAGGTATTGACCATCTGGAGACCAGCTCAGCCTCAGAACATGTGTGGTGCCTCCACACTGACAAAAAGCAGAAGAGGAGGAGAAACGATTGTTGTTGGGTCAAGTGCATGTAAACATTTAAAAAAGGGAAAACAAACAAAACAAAAGTAAGATCACGCACAGAAACAGCAAGACTGGAGAGTGTTATGGTCTTACTTCACTAAAGGGTTTGGTGATGCTGGTCTCCAGCTGCCAGTCCATGGTCCTCCAGACCTTCAGGCTGTGGTCATCTGCCTGGGAGGCAATGTACTTTCCCACCGGGTCCCACGTCAGGCCTTTGACAAGCCCTGTGTGTCCCTTTAAAGTGGCCACGATCTCTGTGATATATGCATAAAAAACACACACACTTTGATGGTGGAGGTGTAACCGTGGAAACAGGATTTAGAATTTGATAATATTAATACCCCAACCTATTTTATAGAGCTGATGAGACCAGATGTTATTTATTAAACTAACTACAGTAAACCTAAACATATCAGGAGCGTTCGCAAGAATGTATGAATATCTTTGCATTCGTTTAAAAATAGATTACTATTAACCGACTGGCTCACCTGGAAATTTCCGGGCGTTCCATATAACTATAGTGTTATCCACACTGCACGACGCGAGCCACATGTCATGAGGCGACCAGGCGACATCCATTACATCTGGAATCAGATATGAACAGAATTACACACGCACACATCTGGTGCCGAAAACGAAGACGACCTTCATGGGCGGAGCGCTCACCTCCCGTGTGGTTCCTCAGAATGGTGACACACCTCCACTGTTCCACATTAGCCAGTTTACTGCTGGATCCAAACACTGTGCTTGGACCTATGAAACTGGTCAACAACAAAAATACCACATCAGACCTCCGAGGTCTGTCTGTTGATGTGCGTGTTTGTGTAGCATAAACAAAATCAAGATGATGATGTGTGTCCGGAGGTATGAAAATAAATAGAGAGAGTGTGTGAGAGAGAGAGAGAGAGAGAGAGAGAGAGCTAAATAAAGATGGTGACACAGAACGGATGGACTTACGCAGCTCTCTTCCACACCATGACAAGTTTGTCATCGCCTCCTGATGCCAAGTACAGGCCATTATTTGACCAGCGCACACAATTCACACATGCTGAAACGTTACATAGTGTTTGATTAGATACTGAATATTCAATAGCGTGACACATTTCAAGTCACATTCCGCCAATCCAGTCCAATCCTGCTTACAAGAAACTACGGGAGTTTAAAATATTCAAATCACAAGGAAATTGTTTACAGAACCAATTCTACGTGATCCTTTTATGAGGGTATTGAACAGAATGCAGGTCAAATCATGCGTGCAACAGCTAAAGTATCAGGAGAACGTCCTGTTTACTTTCCTGCATGTTTATCTGTTCATGAATTAATATGTTTTATTATTTAACGGCAACTATGATTAATATACAAATGTATGTTGATTAAGTTGTCACAGATCTGGACTGGTCAAGTGTAAAGTTTGTACCTAAGTGATTGTCCATTTGGCAAAGCAACTTGGGAATGTTCTCGTTCCTCTCATCCTCCTCTCTAAGAACTGGGGCCATGTTCCATATGACCACCTTTCCAGAGTCCTCACCTGACGATCACCACACACAAACATTTCACCATCATCATCATCACAAAATATTACTTCTCTTCAGACTAGGTCTGAATGATTCATTTCTGCTAGAAAATCACAAGTTTTTAAGCAGACGACACAAGTTTAAACCACGACGAACTAAAGAATGACAGGAGATTTTAAATGGTCACCTTGGCCACCTGTGGCAAACTTGGTTCCATCCGGATGGATGTCAACGGAGAAAAACGGTTTACCTAAAAGTTCAACAAATAGAGTTTAACCATTAAGAAAACTAAGAGAAATACAGAAACGGAGCATGAACGACCAAACACACAAATGTCTAGAAAACAATTGGGAAGACATGAAAACACAACACGCCCTAAATACGAGATCGGAGAGCACATGCAGAGGACACGTTAAAAACGAATCCCCATTAATAAACCTTATATAAACAATGCCACACGTCCGATTTCAATCTGTCTTTTAAAAGTACACAATCTACACTTAATTCTCACAGTGCAATAATACACGTATCAACATCAGCTTATCGACCTCTGTCAGAGGTCTGCCTAGCCTTAGCAACTTCAAAATGGGTGGTGAGCACATCATGCAATTCGCGCTCGCCTTCCTAAAAAAAATCAGCCAAGTTCAAAATAGAAACAAAATAGGCGTTTCTATTATTATTATTATTATTATTATTATGCGCTGCATTACGCGCATATGAGTATCCGAGTGCAACCGCAGCCCAACATTAGCGACCCGATCCGTCTCTCTACATAACAAAAGCGGCAAGTTGAAGCCCCGGATTCCTGCACAAACGCCGCTGATCTCACCATTGTGATTAACCCAACTCGGCTTCAAGAGCTTCATCTCCAGGCTGATCAAAGATGATCAATTATCAAACGGTCTTGTGCAACCTCCCTCTGTGCTTCCGAGGAGACTCGTTTCCAGCGTCCGCCCGCCCGGCCTTTCAAGTGCTGCGGCTCCTCCGTTACTTTGTTGTTCAGTTGAACTCCATTTCTGTCTCACTCACTCTCCGTGTGTCTCTCTCATCACTCTCCGAGCCCAAATCTGCGGCGGCTGAAGTCACGCCGGAAGTCGGCCGTCTGCTCAGAAGTTCCCCGGGAAACAACACGCCAACTAGTTTGTTCCTTATGAACGTGCGCTCGTTTAACTCGAGTGAGGACAAATAAAAACGACGGAGACATCAACAACAATAGTAGCTTTAGGGCAAGAGCAGAGGTCACTAACACGTGGACCGTGGCGTTTTGGTCACGCACTATGATCGTTTTAGCCCTTGAACCATGAAGTGCAATGTAATATGTGTTTCTTAGATACACTGCCCTCCAAAAGTTTGGAAACGCCCTAGAAAAGTCGGGTTGTGGACAATATTGGCATGGATCCTTTTTAATTTGTGATCATTTTGCACTGATAAGGGACAACACAAACTACAAAAACATATTTTGTTACATAAACAGTTTATACATAGAAAAACGATTTATCAAAATATACACCATCAGCAGCTATTACAGCTCTGCATAATCTGAGCGTCCGAGCTGTCAGTTTATTCAAACATTGACTTGATATATTACTCCAAGCCTCCTGAAGGATTGACCAAAGATGATTCACACTGGTTGGACACTTCTTACCAGTTCAGTCCAGTTCCTCCCATAGTAGCTCAATTGGGTTGAGGTCGGGTGATTGGATTGGTGAGGCAATTCCATGACAGACAGAATAAATTATTATTGCTGGTCTTCAATGATAATGTCAAGTTACTTTAATGTATGTGCATAAAAAAATGATAAAGATTTATGCTGATATCGTCCAAAACCACACTGTGGTCAGTGTATATATTATAGATAAATATATATATGTAAATATATTTAGACTAAATATATATTTATAAATATATATATATATATTTTTAAATATATTTATTCTATCAGGGTGTAAAGAGACTGTCAACCACCGTAACAACATAGTTTTTGAGAAAAATCATCTATATGTCATAACAAATGCATTGGCCACACAGCGCCCCCAGCGGAGATATTTATATCGCTCTAATGGTATGACTCGACAGCTGCCGTTCCAGTTCCGTAAGTCCAGACAGGAACAGCAAGCTGCAGAAGAAGAACTGACGTCTGCATTGTTTACATCAGGAGGAGGTGGCACAGCAGAGCTTGCGGAGACAGTATGGCTCAAACTTACAGTCTCTGACTTACTATGACCTGTAGCATCACATGACAAGCAGCCATGGGCGCGTTATCATGTTTTTCCGTGCTGTACTGGTTTCTGTTTTGCCCGCTGGTGTCCGGTGAACAGGTGGCAATGGTAGAGGTGTTACTGGAGGACCACCAGGATGTTTTACAGGGACAGGTGATCCAGGAGAGTCTGGACAACGAGCCGATGGAGAATCATAGCAAGAGAAAACATGACCTCAAAGGAGACCTGGTTTTAGTAAGTGTACAACGCATCTAGTCATGGACCTGATCATGCACTTACTTTTTCTGCATTAAACGTGTCTGTCTTATACTGACTTTAACATGCGGTTCATGAGATTCATTATTCACTGCGTTTCATTCGGCTGCATGTGATGGTGTGTGTTCTATGCCAAATATATGTGCGTGGTGGTTAAAAAGCGATGCAGATTGAAATCGGGGCAGATGAATGATGGATCCATGAATCTCTCTTTGTACCGTTGAGCAAGGATCCGGGGTTCTGTACCTCTATAAAGCTGCTTTAATAAAAAACAGCACCTGAATTATAAATTAGACACATCATCCTGAGTGAACCAGACTGTATAATAAAATAACTAACAAAATAAATAGCTAAATTAAAGTGTATGCATCAATGATGTTCATTTTGGTACATACATCTGTCACTTAGTATTTATAAATGATCTATTATCGATTATCTATGTTTAATAGTGGAAATGTCGCTAATTTTTAGGTCTTTTTAAAAACAGACGATGTTTGTTTTTCTCTACGCAGATAAAAGATGAAGAAATTGTTGAACCAAACAGTGAGAACAGTAATGGAAGAGATCAGAACCTCTGGATAGGAGTGGTACCGGTCCAAATGGAGGAAGGAACAGTTGCTAGTAACAACAACCAGGAGTCTTTTGCCGCCTCTGTTGTTAATAAGGTATTTAAAAGACTAGTAAACCATGATGAGTGTTTAGTTATATAAATGACCAGTCTCTTCTCTGTAGATGAAGCGAGCGCTTGTTTTGGGTGCATCGGCTTTGATCATACTGGCCTTAAACCAGAATACTGTCAGAGAGGTAAAGGTGTAACTCTATTTACATGTTGCTGGAATGATTAGGATTGTTAGTCATCTAAACAAATAATGATATTGGGTCTTTTCAATGTAGATGGATCTGTCTCAAGTCCTCTCTAAGCCAGTCATTGTCATTCAGACATCAGAAAATGTCACCAAGCTCATCGGAGCACTTCTCAGGTTGACACATTCTCTTCCTCTCTGTTTATTTGTTGGGCGTGTCCAATCATTTCATTGGTGGATCTGCTGGATGAATAAAGTGCCACCACTGTCATCTTGCTAAACATGTTGAACTTTCATTTCTGATCTTATCCAATTAGGGGCCTTCGTGCAACAGCAAAAATCACTTATAAGTCATTTCTGCAGGAGAGCCTGGTAAGATTTTCTGCTGATGTGTTTTCTACTGGTTTGTTCCGTGCTTGTTCATTAGTGTAAACGTGTGATATTTCTCCATGTAATGTCACAGGGGGCCACACTGACCCTCTGGTCCAGCTGTGGGCGTTCGAGAAGTGGGCTGTACGGCGAGTGGCAGGGGGTCATATGCACCGGCGAGACCAACTCTCAAGTGCAAGTATGAATGTTATGAAGATATATTATATAGAAGATATATATAATATATAAACATATATATATGTAAAATATTTATATAATGATTTCTGTCATTTTATTACATCATTGGATACGGTTGCTTGCACAATAAATGTCTAATAGCAGAGTGCAGCTCTAGCTTATTTCACATGGGATGAATGGTTTTATTTCCCAAAAGCGTTTATTTTTTAATTTTAGACAGGAACTATTGTTCGTCTTTTAAAAGTGCAGTAAGTGATTTTTGAGGAACACTTTCAAAAACTGAAGCAAATGTTTTTTGCACATAGTTCTGGCTGTGTAAATAGAAAAAAACAAGAGGATCGGACCGATCCACACGATACCATAACACTTTTGTGACCAATCAGCAATAGGGGGTGTGTGCATCATCGTTAGTTATTGCCTGTGTTGCATAGCATATGTATTATCCTGAGGGTGGAGCAATGAAGGGAGGGGTGGGGTGTGTTTGTTTGAGGGCCAATTTCAAATATCAGCAGTGCTTTCAGAAATCGATTGAGCCCATTTGTCCATTGTGTTTAGAAATATCTCCAGCAGCTGTGGAACACTGTGGTTCTGGTGGCCCTCGTCCTCTCCACTGGTGTCATCGTTCAGGCACGCTGGCAGTACCAGGACAACCAGTTCAATGAAGATTTAGAGGTGAACACAGTGGCCCTGTTTTAATACAGCTTCAAGCTTTTATAAAGATCTGCTTTACACTTTCTAATATGGTGATGAAGATCAGTTGTAAATAAGAGACAGCTAGGAATTCTAGTTATAAACCAATACAAGTTGAATGGAAATATGAATTATAATGATGGTTATGATTATTGATGGTGGTACATGGATTATACTCTGTCCCAGTCACATCTCAAGCAGGACATTTTAAAGAGGTTGTCAGCACTGAAGACCAGGATATACCGGCAACCCAAAGTGAGGTGTGACCCCACCCAAACACAGCCAGTAGAGACGGACAACTGTGCAGTTTGTCTAGAGCAATACAACAACAATCAGGTGACACGCTGCATATTCTTATGTTTGGCCTTGGTTTAGTTATTATTGTTACATTAAAGGATGAATTAGCATCATAGGCCCGGTGTTCTTTGTGGGTGTGTTCTAGTGTTTGAGGGTGTTACCGTGTCTCCATGAGTTCCACAGAGATTGCGTGGATCCTTGGCTCCTCCTCCAGCAGACCTGCCCACTCTGCAAACGCTGTGTGCTTGGTGAGGACACACACTTACCACCTATCAACACTGTAGTCTCACATAGACAGACCTTAGACTGGACCTTAGTCTGGACCTTAGTGCTTTTTGATGCCTAATCTTCACATTCTGTGCGTCCCGTTTACATTTTCATAATGCCTAACTGCTACATTTATTCTCATCCTACCAGGTAATTATTATTAAGATGGACCAGTACAGATTCTGGACAAGACTGGATTGGTGGAATTAGACATTTCATGGTAACTAAACCCCTCCTCTGTGCTTTATGGCCAGGATGACTCCATGGTAATGATCTTAAGACTATGAGCCTTCACCTCTCCAATGACCCCAAGAGACAGGACTAGCTTCTGATGTTTGGTCGGACCACTTGGGAAGTTCTTTGGAGGCAAGTTTTCGCACATGGGATCAGATTTCTTTAACTTATGTACTTCCGTTTAACTAGTTCATCAATTCAAAACCCCAGTCCTGGAATCACACCCACAGCAAACGTAACGCTTCAGAAGACCACTGCAAATTAACCAGGAATCGTACATACACTCAACGATTTGGTTAATAAAGGGTTAGCCGGAGTTTGGGTCAAACGAAAATGGGAAGTCTCTTCACTTGATCTTGTGGACAAAGCTTTAATTTTATAATAATACTGTCTCTGGTAAACCTTCTGAGTGCAGACTCCAATGCGTTTATTTGTTTATAGGCAGATTATGTAGCCAGGTTTGTCATTTTATGTCTTAGTGAAAATGTGGATTGTTTCTAATGGAAGTCTGCAGCTCACCAACTCTTTGAAGGAAAACGTGTGTATAAATTTGGTTACTGTCTGTTGGTTAGAGTAATTTGGTTATTCACAAGTCTGTTCTGATACCTAATAAGGTAAAAAAAAACATCAGTACTCTAATGAAAGACAAGTGCAGGGATATGGCCCATATGTTGTTTATATGTCCATATGTTGTTTTGCTGCAAAGACAGAGATTTTCAACATGTGAGATTTTAGGGCAGCTAATCAGAATATTTATTAAATTGGAATCTGGAACCCTAATCTGTTTATGCCAAATATTTCCACATTTCAGCTCTCATGCTTTAATCGGTCTTTGGTCCATGTTATTTCAGGAGTGTAACTGGTAAAACAGACAGAAAACTATGAAGTCAATCAAAACTCACTGCGCACAAATAGGAATAGCAACAAGTCTTAAAAACAGTATTTATTCATGTTTTGTTTCTAACTTTTATTTTGAATTCGAAAACATTCATAAATATGCTTTGTTAGCATAAATGAAATGCTCTTAATTTATCTTCGCAAGCAGAAATTTGTTGCTTTATATGGCAAGAGAAAATTGCCTGTAGATTAAAGTCTATATGAGAACTGCAGGCAGTATGTACAACCTCAGATCCGGAGGTTTCTGGAAAGACTGCTGTTAGATCAACTCTTACCTGCTTTCTAAACCTTTAATGAACTACACCTGGCTCAGATATGTGTCTTACGAGCAATGTCTAGTTTTATTTTTGCTTCAATAGTGTAAGGTACCACATCTTTCCTCTTAAGTGCTATTGAGGTGCTCAAGCCTAATGTTCTTTATTTATTGAATTTGATGTAACAGTGCAATAACCATTTGTACCACTACGTTTAATAAACTCATCTGTTACACGGCAAAAGTACAAGACCTTTATAGCACTTTGGTTTCTTGTCCTATGTTGACTGTCATCGGCAAAAAAACGTTCTGCCGATGACAAAAAAATATGATAATGTTGTTTCCTTGTTAACGCGCCACAGCCTTCTGCACCATACCTCAAAAAAAAAAACTACGAAAATACTCCGAAAACGAAAGTAAGTATTTCGATATGAAAGACATTTGCATTTGACCACAGTGTCATCCTGATGCTTCTCTCATGTAGAAGCTAAATATATTCAGCAACAGATGTCATTTGTCTCTGAGATACTTCTGCTTTAGTTCACCCAGGTCAGTGTGTGTTGTGCTTTCTGTGACTCAGGAAGGGATCATGCCTTTGTTCCTCTTCCTGTCGGCCATCGTTCTGCGATTGTGATTGGCTCCTCGGCTCTTGTTCATCTCTTTCCTTCGACGATCCGTGATGGTCTCCTGTGATTGGCCCTGCCCCTTTGGAGCACCCATCACATTACTCGGTGGAGGCGGTCTGTGGCTATCAGTAAAAAACAACACATTACCTGGTGACTGGCTGATTTTTTTATCTACAGGCTAGTTAGATACACATTTGCTGCAGTGATTTCAGTTATACAGTAGGGCAGAAGTGTTTTGGCTTACCCTCTTCTGCTCTGCATGGCTGCTCTCCTGGCTTCTGCTCTTTCTCTTAGCACTGCTGGATCTTGGATGAAGTGATCCTTCTTCACAGACTCATCCTGAGCAGAACAGACACAAGAAAACGGTTCAGTCGTTGCGAGTCTGGGATTTTGTGGGCACAATCTGAGCATCTACAATTAGTCAAAGGCCTACATGAGGTACCACGATGGACTTAAAACGAAAGCAAAATGTTTGCACCTTGTCGTTGCCCTCCTCTAAATCTTCCTCCACTTCCCGAGTCTGTTTGCCCGTTCTGAGCACTTGTGGAATCGTGAAAGGCCTAAAGAGGTAAAGGGTCAAAGTTCATTCATATGTATTTAAAGATACAGGCATGAAATATACACAGACAAAAAACAAAAGAAATCCATTTGCAAATATTATGAGCAAACATAAAAAGATCCACGCACAGGGATATGTTTTCCCTATATGAAGTTAAAAAGTGTACTGTACATCCCAAACAAGTCATACCTGCGGTTCAACAGTTCATCTTCCTCGTCCAGATCATTGGCTCCTATTTGATTGACATCATACGTGTCATCGTATTCGTCGTCGTAATCGCCCAATCCAAATGCATTAGCGTGGTCCCCAGAGGGGTCATTCGTGATGGGAATCTCATCCACTACCGTCTCGTAGGCTTGGTATCTCGCCCTCTGCTCCGTTATGTGCTGTTTGTCATTGAGTGTGGCGCGCACACTCTCCCCCCGTCTTTAATAAAAATATAGCCTTTCATTTTTAGCTGTCACAAACCTTCTTGTACATCTTCAGCTGAAAAGTTCACAAGATGTTCAAATACTCGAATGCTGTTTTCTGTTGCTTATCTAACAGGATTCGCACACTTATCGAAGAGTTGTTTAAATAGTCAGTTTGGTGAAAACGCAGACTGCGCCCGAAAGCTCAGGCAGCTGCCTCCAATTCAATGTAATACAGGAACACAGAACTAACCTCCGACCCTTCCATATGCGACTCATGTCGATGCGGTCGCGGTTGAACACGTCAAACTCATCGTCGTCAAACACGCTGGATCTGGTGCTCAAAACCTCAGGAAGCTCCGTCTTCACAGGTCTGAAGGGCAGTATCACATTAGCATTACTACAAGCCATTAGACAATGCGTCGGAAGATCCTACACGAGACAGTTTGATTAGAGTTTACCTGGCCAACGCCCGGTCCAGTTTGTCAAGTGAAGGAGACAGTTTATCTTCCAGGATGTTGTTGATGACAAGTTCAGAGTTGTAGCCGTACTCTTCCAAACATGCCAGTATGAATCCCTCTCCCAGGTCTGGAAGCAAGTCTCGAATATGAGATAACAGAGACTCCAGTTCTCCAGCGCTCATCGTGCACACTGCCCCCTATGGGCCCGGAGAAACAAAGAGGGAAAGAAGGGTGATTAAAAACATTTTATCTGGACAGGGGTTGGACACGCATAAAAGTTTGGTAACTCTTAGCAGCCAATGAGCTCTCACATTGTCACCCTTTCGAGGAGTGTCAGGCATGGCTTCTGCTCCTCTCAGCTCCTCTTTTAGTGTTTCAGCTCCTTCCTTACGGGAAGCTGTTGTATGGCTGCCAGACTTGCTTTTGGCCCCTGCGCTGTGATTGGCTGATGAGAATGCAGAGGGGAGACTCCTCCTCTTTCCCACACTCTCCCAGGCAGACTCCACCCCCTGCAACAGGTAGGATGTCCTGGTGTCATCTCTGAACAGGAAGATTAAGGAAAACATTTGGATCAATTAGGCCAGATCAGTTTTTAAATGGAAAGGAACCAATTTCTCTAGGGTAGCAGTCTGAGAGTTGTCAGTGAATGAACACTGGTTCATAAACGCTTCCCATTGTGTCTCTATTTTAAAATCAGAAGGATACAAATGAGGGAAGGCCTGCTGAAGGAGACTGACATCATCAGCTATAGGAAAGTGCTCATCATAATCTGCCAGGAATCTGAGGTAGAAAGAGACAAACAGTTCACAGCAAATAAGAATACAGTTATTCAGATGTTATGCATTAGGTATGCAACCACGCACTTGGTGCAAGGTGATTGGTTCAAAAATCTTGGTTCAAAAGTTTACCTTTTCTCTTGTAGAAAAGCCGTGAAGCTCTGAAGAAGATCTTCTACACAGGATGGCATGTTTTCAGAGCTGTGAAAATAAAATACATTTTATTGTGATATAAACATGACAACTATTGAAATGAGAAAGGCAAAACGTTGCGCCAGGTGGCCAAGAATCTAGCATAGATATCTGGTATTTATTACAGTATCTATCAGATATCTATATAGACAGTATATAGTATTGTATATACTGTACAGCATATACTATTATTATATATTGGCCAGGCCTATTGACTAATATTTGCCAACTTTGTAAGATTGGGGTCCATCAATACATATGTCCACTTATCTTAATTACTTTTGTCAGTTCAAAAATCGAATGAAAGCCGTGTCAATACATAATGAAGGATTTCCGTTTTAAGTTTAATAGTGAATTGTTGATTAAATACAATGGCAAATAAAAAAGGGCATTTCGTTTGCTATCATCGCATTGTGTAGTCACTGGCCACTGCTCACCCTTCTCTGTGGATATGTGTATCAGTACAGTGTGGAATCAGAGTGTGTGTGTGTGTGTGTGTGTGTTTTCTCTCACCCCTCCAGTATGGGCTGTAAACACGTGTGCTGAAGCATCAGGTGAGCGATCTCCACCATTTTCTTCCTGGAATGTGACACTCGTCTCCACATATCTGCCTGTAAACTGAGACATCGCACCAGATTATACCACTGCACACATTCCTGAACAAGTGTGAATGTCTGTTTGCGTATCACGTCATCAGTGCAAAACTCAGCATGTCAACCTTTTATCAAAATTTCTCTTTCTCACTGCTTTCTCCAGGTCTGGAACCACCATCTCATAGAATGACGATAATCTACATTAACAGAAGAAGGATGGAAATGGACATTAATATGATTTCTTAAACTTAAGGGCGGTGTATGAATTGAGTCGATATCTGGGTGTGTTTGTGACACCTGTTGAGAAAGTTGTGCTGTTTAAATGAAGAACACGCTTCAGGGAAGATGTCCAGGAAAGAGTGGATAGTGGTGCAGGTGTCACAAATGTACAACACCAAGTCTGTAAGCTCCTACAAGTCAACACATAATATATATCAGTATATGCACGGGAAAACGACATACATGAACAACAGCAATCAACAAAACACTGTTCTCTTAACGTATTTATCGAATCGACGTTACAATGAAAATTCTATTATGATGATAATACAGTGACTCTAGACAGTAGTGGGTCATATTGAAATAGAACGAGTGGGCTTAGACAGAGGTTTGGTTTACCTCTTCTGGCATGGTCATGGCAGTTTGGCATCTGTTTGCATTCAGTTTGAGTGGCTGAGTGGCATCTGCATCCTCCGACTCAATTCCACACTTCCCTAAAATGGTATCAAACACCTACAATGTACACACAGACACACACACACACA
>JAZGTJ010016138.1:0-12896 GCA_036877575.1 Botia almorhae | reverse complement strand
GAGACACTTACAGAAGTTCAGATCTCATATTTACCTCCACAGTTCCCAAATCTTAATGGATTCCCTGCATCCAGTCTGTCGGATCTGCTGTGCTGGTTAGGTCTGATTGATTTCATCATGTTGTTAAGGGGTAGAGAAAAGACCGGAAAGGCTCAAGGTAATGCTCTCTGCAACCGGATTAATTCAGCAGCTAATATGTGTTACCTTGCCTTCATGTATCACTGCATGTGGGGGCTGTCTTCAATTAGCCTGGCTTCAGAAAAAGTGAATATTGCATTATTCATGGGATTTTATTTTAGACAGCCTCACATTCAGGGTCCATCTGACTCTGACATTCCCAGTGACAGAGGAAGTCCATGCATTAATCTTGCGTAGGCTCAGCGATGAGGTTTAATGGCTACAGGGAATACAGCTGTCGTATGGATACAAAGTCTGCTGCTCCGATGGGAAGCTTTTAGAATCCCAATGAAGAGCACCAAGTTTTAAAAATGTAGCATGGAAGTCTATCACCTCAATACTTCTTTTCAATTCAGTTTTGTGCCTACGAACATATCAGTTAAGTCACTATCTTCGACATATGATACAACTGACAATTTGAATAAAGGGATGGTATGCTACAGAGATGGAGCCATCAGATTACAATCCGATTACAATTTGCTTGGCATAAGCTTCTGTTGTGTACTGCCAGCCCACTATAATTAAGACAGGAAGTTACTATCACTGCATGGCTTTGATAGTACTACAACTTTGAAACAACAGAACATTTCTCTTATGTGCATATGCAAAAAGGATCAGAGGGTGCCTGTCCCTGGAGTTTTTGGACAGAAACCAAAGACTCCCTTATCTCGAGCTCAAGCGCAGCAACATTATAAACTGAAATAACCAAAAGATGACTTCATTATTGCTTGAAGCAATTCACACTGGTGCATTTTCCACTTAAATTCACATCGTATGTATCAGCATTAAATATATAATACACCATATAATACACTTTTCATGGATCATTTTTGCTGAATTCTTACTTTGTTCTTGTGGTTTTAGTGGTTTCCCTGGAGAATGTGGAGCTGCCTTTAAGTGGGCAAGAGGTAGATAAATTGCCAATCATGTATTAAACCTGATTTTTCTCTTTGGCTTTCTGTTGCTATGTTACACTGAGTTGCTGATGCAGAGTTGATGAGTGTTGCAGGACATACTGTCTGCTTCACACTGCTTCCTGTATCGACTGGAGTATAATGTAGCATACTGGGTCAATGACCTGCCACACAGCTTATTTTTAGTCAATGCATCAAAGAGAAAGGATGTTATTGTCATGAACTGACAACACTTTCCACTGCTTGAAAAATGGTGAACAAACTGTGCTTTGGAACATGGTTAACCAGCTTAACCAGTTCGCCTTACCAGCACAACCACAGTGGCCGACCAGGTTGACGAAGGTGGTCTACTGGGTTGACCTCAGCTCCATGTGCTAGTAAAAAGTCAAAAACTGTTTTTAACAAGAAATTATTTGCAAACTAAATGACTTCCCTCTTTATAAATATAAATCTGATTAATTTGACAGTTCAGGCAGTAACTACGGCCTCTGGCATAAATAACCTAATGTCACCTGTTTTCAGAACTTTATAGTCTGAGATCTCGACAAGTATAAAAAGCACTAGATGTAACAGGACAGCCATAAAACCTTAAAGCCATATTAAGGAGCAAGCACTAAGACACTGAGGAAAGCTAGCACCATGCACATTCCCTGTCAACATCACCCTCCTGTTGACACCCATTATACTGGTGTTAATGAGAAACTGGCGACTCTGGGATCTTTTGACCCTGTCACCACTCCTGACAATGGATATGGAGTCGAACCACCCATCGCTTGATACTGCAGTTTATCTCAGCCTATGCCTGTTTTCCTAAGAGATGTTTTGTTTACTAAGTTTGTTATACAGACAACTTGCTCTGATATGCAGTTCTCTTTCTTTTATAATAAATATAAAGACATTCTTTAATTTCATAACCATATTTTGTTGTAAATATGGGTGTTTTTTAACTGTGGGTACTATTTTTAATTATAAAATATCAGAACATTTTGTTGAGTGTCATTCCAAATACATATTTCAAATTATGTATTTTATAGCTAACATTTAATGCATCCTAAATACACTATCAAATACCACTCTTTGCATAATCTAAGAAACTTTGGAAATGATGAACTAGGAAAATATTTTGTGATATTTACCTTGGTTTTTCTTTATTTTCTACACATTAGACCTCGTATTTCAACAAACATGACTATTGAAACACTTGGTGTTAATATCAAATTTGTTATTTTTTGATGGAAATGACACAACTGTTGTAATTTTAAAACAATCAGTATTGAATTTATTTTACATTTATACTTTTAGTCATTTATATCCTTCGGTAGTGTTAATTTGTATTGGGCTGGACTTTCATATATTTTGACAGAAAATCTAAGACACGGGTAAAACTATTAAATCCATTAAAAGCACTTGAACGCAACAAAAATTAAATGATACAAGAATACAAGAAAGTTTTTATATAAGCTTTATATAACAAAAATAAAATGACCGACATCTGGTAGTTTTGATAAAAATCAACCCAGTCTGAAAGTGCACACAGATGATGAAACATCTTGATTTTAATAAGATTTAGTTTTTTGATTTTATAAGATTTTGCTCATTACGAGTGATTTTGACAGCATCAATGTAGTACTAAAGCAGGTTTTTGTTTTGACATTTCTAATATCGGTGATATTTCCCCAGCTTTCCAAAATGTGATCAACCTGTATAACTGGATGATCTAGAAGGCAGGCCAGAAGGACATATGATTCACAAATAACAGCAAAATGGGCACATAAAAGATGACTGAATTGCACCGAATTAGAGTTTATTTTGATATGCTTATTGACAGACTGTTATGACTGAAGGTAACTATCAACTATGAAAGTAACAATCTGTGGGCATATGTTACATTCAAGTTATCTCATTCTCATCTATTATTTGGCATTGATGTTGCCATAAAAAGGACAGATTTGTTGCTTCCTAGTAAGCACACATACATCACAGGAGATATGTGGAGATGCAACACGTATCATTTGGAAAACATCACATTTATCAAGCACCTTAGTTGTGTACAAACATCTAATAAACACTTTGAGCAGCATGTTCACACATTCTAAACCACTTATGTTGCAAAAACATCAGCGAAGTGATGCAGATGAGCCAACAATCTAACAATCACACCCAGATAAAAAAAACACAGAAATGTGCCAGTCTGACAGTTTACAGACACCTAGAATGGATTTATGAATGCAGTTTATTTATTTCTTGTATTTCCTACAGAAACAGGAGACATACAGTAGGTAAAATCTTCTAATAGGCATAAATAATTTTAGATCACAACCTGGCAACCCATGATTTACTACTTGCTTTAACAAACAAAAACCACCTACATCCCTGAAAAGAAAAGTGTTAATATTAAATATACATATTTGCTAACAGTTGACATATGACAGTTGCTAACATATGAATCCTGCTTTATCTACAACAACCATATTACAACTTTAACTTTTATGCTGTTGCCATTGTAAATCAGGATGTGGATTCTCATCAGAAGTAATTTGCTACTGAAGTTGCAGTACACAGTCCACACACCGTAATTCAGAGAAATGACTCTGTCTTCATCTGCTTTAAGAAAGTGACTGGAACGAAATGGAAAGAAGTTCCAACCATTCAGTAAGTGCTGAGTCAGCAAAAACGCAAACACAGGTAACAGTTTGTCAAATATATCTGAAAAAGCATTCAGCTGTACAGCACTGTTTCTACACCCACAGATACAAGATGGAGAAAAAACAAATTCTGATTTATTTGTTTATTCTCTTTGTTGTGTACGATTTGGCATAGCCCAGTCTGAACTATAATGATGTTGTCTTGATCCTTGGCTACCTCACAGGTAAAAGCATAAAAATAAAAAGCTTTTCTCATTTAAAAGTGAAAAAAATTAATGTATTTGTTAACTTTTGACTTTTACCAAGTTTAACAAAGCATTACCTCACAAAGAACACTGCTCAAAAGGAAAAACAATGTTATTTTAGGTAATCATTCTATTTAACCTTTTAGCCATAATCGAACAGATTTCTTTTTATAAAGGGAGGTTGGTTTAACTTAATTACCAGAGCTTTTAATCTCACCTAAATTACAGTAACTATTTTAGATCTTTCTGAACATCACATTTATGTGCTAGTAAATAACAATGCCTTGTACCTTTCGTAACATCATGTAAAATTGTATAATCCCAGGTAAGAGCAGATTCACACGAATTAACACGCTAGTAAAAAGGCAGTATTTTTCTCAAGCTTTATGCTTCTGTTATTATTACTGTTACATATTATTAAAATATTTTATATGACAAGGATTTGTACATATGCATGTATATATATTACACACTGCAGATAATATAGAATGACTCGTTAAACAATTTGCCTGTTAAAAAATAAACTTGATGATTGTCTTGGATAATCAAACACACATAAGGGTGAATGAATCTAAGGATATAGTCTGACTGTTAGTATAGTCGATGCAGTGGACTATATCCTGGATGAGAGGAGAGGGAAAATGTAATCATAGCCTGTTTGGAGAGAAGCAGGTCTGTAATGGAAGGTCCCAAGATAGTGATTGATTAAGAGAGATACACAGATCATTCTCTGTAGATGTTCAACACCCTTTCTCATGCAGAAAATGTAGAGTGTAGCATAAGATGTCATTTTACAAGCTAAAAAATAGTATGCTGCAAAGACAAAGGGAAAATAATTTGTATTTATGCAAATGCAAGACAATTGTTACCAATAGGAGCACAGGGCTTTAATTAATGTGAATGAGATGGATCAGATATACATTTTGTCAGTACATGTGCTCCCCTGGCAATCAAACCCACAACCTTTGCGCTGCAAACGCAATGCTCTACCAACTGAGCTAATGAGTTCTTTCATTAGGTTTTTGTTTCTTTTGAGTAGTTTTTTTTTGTTATTGACATTTTGTTTTATTTAAACAGTACATACGCAGAAAATATACTGTATTTATGGCAAAAAACTCACTCTTCTACAACAGAGTATAATAATGCTTCTTTTATTTTTTTTAAAAGGCGATTTGCCTTTAGTGCAGTGAGCCATTGACTGCATTGAAAATCATTGTGTCTACCTGCAAGAAAGAAAGAGTCCATGAAACAACAAAAAGAGCTTTAAAAGCTCTAATAATCAATTGTGCAAATGTAGAATTACCTTTCTATTGATTTCTGTCAGTGCAGTGTACGGTATTTTCACACAACAGGACAGAGAAGACTAGAGCTTAGATGCTTTATGATGGAAAGATATTCCAGCTCCTAGCTAAACTACTACAGAGGGACCAAAAATACAGTAAGACTGGGAAACAGCTTTTTTGGTTTATAGTATAGTGATGAGACAGTATACACAATCAAACTTCAAATGAAGTTTGATGGTTGGCATTTACATTTTATTGAGTTGGAAGGGATGTGATATTTTGTGCACTTTTGGTCCAATGAGTTTGTGGTGTCGTGGGCCTACCATGGTGATTCTGCACAAAAAGACGAGTGATCGCCAAAATGCACTGTTGCATGTTGCAGCTAAAACAGAAACTCGAATTAGCAAGCACTTGTGGCATTTGATGCTTTGTTGAATCATTCTCTGGTTATTATGTTAGGTCAGACAGGCCAATTAAAGCCACAGTATCCTGGCATACATTAAAAAAAGCAGCTCTGTTCTTCTGGGTGACATATAGGATACCCTTCTGAACACAGACCTCAGACACACTCATCATTTCACTCATTTATTCACAGCAGTTTTATGGGACTGCGGGACACTTATACTTTCTGAAAATGAATTGACCCCCCCCATACCGCTGATCGCCCCATATGCTTCTGCTGCCAAAAACTAGGATGAATGTTAATTTTAATAGCTCCATACAGTACAGGTTAAATCATTAACAGCACAAAACAAATGCAATCAAAAGCAACATCTTTACATAGTTAGTGAAAGTGTTAGCCTTTTTAGCTAAGATTTGAACTTGAGTCTCATTGCAAGATTCTTTGACAGTTAGCAGACGGATTTCCCTTCTGTGTATCAAAACATTGCTCTTTGTTTTATTTAGCAACTTAACCATTTTCATCTCAAAACAGTCATGTACCTCAACCTTCTGCTGTAGAGTAGACGCAAATGATAGTGAACCAACACAATAAGATAAACCCTGTCAAACATATTTCTGTTTACAAGAACTTCAGTTGTTACAATTTCCAAAATGTGTCTGTGTTTCAGGGTTACTCTTCTTGTCTGCCTCCGGCCAACTCTGAGTAGATGGTGTGTTGGTGAAGGAACTGGCCTTTGGCATGAGCAAATAGAGAAATTCACATTCGATTCTCTCAAGCAGAGGCCTGACTACAGTCAACCATACTGAATCATTTAGGATTCTTAGGATTATTCTCTGCAATACCTGCCCAGTAATGGAGCAATTCCTTGGATTTCATAATCCAACCCTTGTGTATAAAACTGTCAGACACAAAAAATATATTCTTCATTCCCGGTATTTCCATTCTCTTGCTGTTTCACTGCTACAGAATACATGTTTGATACTGAGAAATTTATGGCCTGCAAAAGGTCATGAAACATTTTCTACTAAACAAGAGCATTGGAATGACCTCGTTCAAAATTATGCAACAAACATCACTTTCAGTAGTTTCACCTTGTGGCCAAGAGCCAAAATGTGAATCGGACAGCTGTACGACCATTGTGCCAATTTTCAAATTAGCTTCTTGGAAAATCACCCTCTCGAACAAATTTTATGACACTTAAATAACGGTTGAGTGCAGAATCATAGTGTCCAGCCATTAGCCACTTCATAGATCAGCAGAGAGCCACATAAAGAGTTCTGGAGTTTAAAGCATCTTCCATGTCTAATTAAATGTCACAATGACCAGGTTATTCTGCATACCACATATTGTCTGGAGTAGAGCCACTGCTTAAATTTTTGGGGCCTGGGGCCCAATGTGAAGGCTAAACCATAGAGGACCTATATTGGCCCTGTGTCACAGGGTTGAGAGAACATTACTGGTTGTTCTCCTTGATGGCCCCAGTTGAGGAAATTTATTACTAGCTGTTTGATCCTCAGCAATGATTCTAGAAAGTCAATAAAATTTTTGTTCCTGAGAAAGCCACTTAACCTTTTGACCTGAGGCTGTGTCGTTATTTTTAATATTATATTAGAATTTGATATTATTGATATTAACATCTTACCATGGTACAACGATAGTTTGTTTTTTTGGATATGTGCCATTATTAACATATATGACTAAATATGAATATATATGTGAATATGGTAATCATCCAGTACCACAATATATATCAGTTCCACCGTGATATCAGGTACTATCAGTATACCATGGTACCAAAACAATATGTCATTGTAAGGGTTGATATGTCATCTATATTCTTTACATCCACACTAATGTATATTCTAAAAACTTTTGCTCTGATTGGCTCTGAATGGCTGAGGCATTGATCATAACTTTCACTTTCTGCAAGAAGAGACAAACTACTGGCTAATTACTAAAGAAATAATGTAGTAATTTATTGGTGGCACTTGAGAATGTTTCTGTTTTATTGTGCATAGTTCAATCAATAAATTATCACTTCTCATTATTATGATTTTGTTGCTGTTGTTTGTTGTTGTCATTGTTTGATCGGTAGGTTAACATTGCATTTTTCATTAGCAGGCACAAGCTGTCACCATTCGGCATGCACACAAATGAGAAAAAAATAAGAAAAAAAATAAGGCATGTGTAAAAGCATATAAATATTTCCCTTTGAATGTGACTTCCCTAGATTAGTAAGGAACTTGTTGATCTGTCTCAGTGATGTCATGCCTTGATTTGCTGCCTAGCGAAATTACACATCTCTGATTACTGTCATCACACAGAACCACATTCAAAACTGTTAATACAGATTTTCCCTAGATGCTCTGATTATGAGTTCTGTCAAATGGAAATCTGCAAATTTGCATCCAAGTGTTTATGTTAAAACACACAACTTTAAAACATGAATACTATCATAAGTATTTCAATGTGTTCATATTTAAAATGTGTTTCTAATTATATATGCAGACACAGACATAAAATATATACTGTCAGTGTATAGAGTGCTCTAAAATGTATGTAATGTATGAATAGATTATTTACTTTTTGAGTCAAATTAATGTTAGAGTTTCATAGAATATTGAATCAATAATATTGAATAAAACAGATCCATTAAATGTTAAACATCATCACCTTTAAAGTAAACTTTTTGAACCCTACAAAAATGTGCTGCTTGTAGTTTTGGCAAGGCACTTAAATTCATCTGTAAGTGGTAATGTATTAAATAAACAGATATATTTTATAATGAAACCATTATAAAATACTGGTATAATAAACTGGAGTAATATCTAAAAAGTTTTAGATGCTGTACGTTCAAACTGCATGTTTTATTATCTATCAAAACATACAGGTATGTATGTGTATCCTCTGTGTACAAACAAACACAAACTATGTAAAATCATACTTAAAGTTTCACAGTCCTGAACAAAGAAATTCATAATTCCAAGAAACAGAGTGGTTGTCTCACTTGCACGCAATTTCCTGAGGTTTGGAGGAGTGCCTGTCATTTTCAACAAACTGCTGATTCATCTGTCAGGGACTCATCCATTGGACAAGTGACATATAACCCAATCAAATAAATGGCACCTGACACGCTGTTTAAGGACTTTTAAAAACTAACTGTTGGCTGACGGGAAAACCATTCCTTTCTCATCCCTCTCAGACAGACTATTTAATCAGACCTCAATCCCTTAGAGACATAATAAATGGTGCTGCCAAGATTCATAAATGAGGGATCAATTGTAATTGATTTCATAGTCTGATACATTTATTAAAGTGACACCCATTTATGCATTTGCTTACTTGTTTTCTCAATCAGGCCCCGGTTGCAGTTCTCTGGAGATAAGGCCCCCAGTGCTGACTAACCACACACTCCATTAGCAAAGTCAGGCAAAGAATTTCATTACAATAAAATAATTGTAGCAAGCTGACAAGGCGAGGTTGATGCGAGGAGGGGGTAGAGGGGTTGGCAGCTCATTTTTCATGTCAGTTTGCTTGAATACTTGGCCGCGTAATTTGCTAGCTGTGTGATGTGTGTGCTCATCAGACAGTTAAGGAAGGGAATTTCCTCTAAGAGGCGAATAAATGAGTTCCAGGTTGTCGCCGGCTGTCGCACGTGAGCTGATCCCCCTCACAGATGAACCCTGTCACTCACTCACTGGTGATAATTTCATCCCAGCGTAGCTTCTGCCTGTCCACTTAAATCAATGTAGATGCGCACTTTACAAGCACAGTACGACAGACGTGTAAGGGGGTGGAGTATAAAAAGAGATATCTTTGATATCATTATGCTTTGTTTCTCCTGCATTTTGCATCATGTCTGACTGTGCTGACAGATGATTGGATTGGACTCACTGGAGTGTTTTGGCTGTGTTTTATTTTAACACCAGAACTACCTTAAGACTTGTTAAAGGAAGATTCTGGGTTTATTCACAACATAAGCTTAGTTAAAAGAGCCTAACTTTTGATTTGACAATACAACTCATTTTGACTTTGTGTGCCAGTTAGGAACAAGTTTATCTGCTTGAGATTATACCCCAATTACAGACTGGCATGGGAAAAATTACAGTCTCTGTAAATGGTTGTACAGAAAATACCAACACAACGGCTGCAATTGTGAAGAACTTCAAAAGCAATATTATTCGAAGCTGATTCTTTCACATCTGGTGGCATCTGGGGGAATTTATAATATCTACTATAATTTACTGTTGAGTGCTTTACATAGATTTCTCAGACTAAGATCTGTAGAATGCTCTCAATTACCCTACACTATATTTTATTTATTTTAATAATAATTTAAATTATTTAAAAAATATTAATACATTTTTAATAGATGATATAATGTAATATATCATAAAATTAGGTTGAAGGGTTTTTGAACCCTACAAAAATGTGCTGCTTGTAGTTTTGGCAAGGCACTCATCTGTAAGTGGTTAGAGCATGGCATTAACAACGCCAATGTCATGGGTTCGATCCCAGGGATTGCACATACTCAATGTGTAGCATAATGCAATGTAAGTCGCTTTGGATAAAAGCGTCTGCCAAATACCTAAATGTAAATGTAATGTATTAAATAAACTTTATTTACAATAAAGGTTTTTGGGATGGAACTACTTTTTTAGGTGGATGAACTTTTGACTATGCATTGCCAACATAATTCCTGTGGATGGAGTTTGCAGAAGTCATCTTAATGTAAATGGATAATTACATGATATCTTTACCATGTCTATTCTGGTATCCTTGCTCACGTCAAAGTAACTGTAATTACTTTTTTATCTAAATGTGTTTTGGATCACCATAGTGATGTTAAATTCATCAAATATCCTTTCAAAACTCAGAGGCTGAAGTTATGTGTCATGTGCTTTACCCATATTTTGTCACTCACTGACTTTTTACTGTAATTTCTATTCAGTCATTGGTTATTTTTCTTTTTTACCCATGGTGTCTTGAGCAATGTCTTGAGTCCACAGCTGTCCTTCAAAAGCAGTTTGGGATTTTATTGAGCATTACAGTTCCTTATGCCCATCAAATCAAGAATGATGTGATGAGGAGAGGGAAAAATCAATCCTCATGAAAAATCAGTAAATTAGTCTAGTGGAGGCATCAACCGTGATATCCTTAGATACCCTCTGGTGAGATTTGATTGAATCCTTTATACTGTGTGGTATTGGCTTAAAAATGGCAGAGGGGCAAGATTAGTTCCATGTTTTTGACATTTCATATGAGAGGGAAAAAACAATTTTAACATTTGATGAGGCCAAAGCCAATCAGTAGCAAGCAGACTGACAGATTTGAATCCATGCATAATGGCAGTCTGTATGAATATATGAATAAACTATGCACTGTTTTCTTCCTTTAAACCGCACTAAATATATTCAGTTACAACAATCACCCTGAATAATAGCCAGTCATTATAGCCTCAAGCACTGCTTTGTGCGCACTGTTTTTAGAACAGTCCTATTTTTATCTCACTGGAGAAGAAGCTTCATCAGATTGTTTCTGCACGTGTATACTTCTTAGGACAATCAAAGGTAGCTGTGTGATAGCGAAATGCTGCTAAACCTGATGATCAGCCAAATCCTGCAAGAAAGACATTTAAAATTACAATGTGGAAGAAAAATGCTTTTCAAGATCACTACCCCATTTCTCTCGTTTAAAATCATGTAATTAATAGACTACTCAACCATGGCTATTTAATGATGGTAGACATTGTCACCTGTGTGAATAATTTCCAGTGAGATGAGGTCACTGCTTTCCATCTTTGGTGTACAACTGCGGCCTTTACAAACAACTGTTGTTACGTCCCTTAAGTTTTTAGAGTTGGCAGGACTAGGGATAAATGGGGAAATACCGTAACATTTAAAAGTGTGTGTTTATGCAATGGTGCTGGCAGGCAAATAACGAGCAAGATTTTGATAGGAAAACTACTTTGACCATTTATTGTGCAACAGTGCTCAGTGATAAAGTAGTATTAACAAGAGTATTTACAATTTTTACAGTATTTACAAAGGGTAAACAACGAAACATTAACAAAACAAAAAGAAAGAAGGTGGGAAGGGGGAGCACAAGAGGTGCCAAATATAAACAAAAACACAGCTAGCTAGTATTTGTAATCTAAGATAACTACCAAAAAGGAAATGTAGGAAAAAAAAGATCTTCGGCGTAACAACGCCCTAACTAAACTATTCTAATTAAGGGAAAAAACAAGACGTACAGCGGGTGGCACTCTCTCCTAAACAAGTGTGTCTAATACATCCAGAAAATCCTACGTTGTACAATGTCGTGCGACCTACTTACCTGCTCACGCCTTCCCAACCTAACGTACAGTGGGGGAACAGCAAAGATGGAACAGTAAACGAAAGACTGTACACTGTACAAACACTATATTAACAAGGGACTTTTAGGACATATAAACACACAAAGTACAAGGCAATCTCAGACAATAATACAAATAAGTCACTTTTGATAACAGCGTCTGCCAAATGCATAAATATAAATGTGTGAGTGAGAATTCAACAGAATGAAATTTCTACATGTGTGTGATGCTTCACATAGATCTTGTCCATTCAACAATAGTTCAAAGTGATCATAAGCTCCAAAAAATAAATATATAAAATACAAATATTACCATGAAAAAAATTTAAAAACATGTAAGAATGCTTACACTTTGTCATGACTTGTCATTATAATCATGTTTAATTTTTCAAAAATATTGTAGTATTAAAGTACAATCAATGACTGTTTGGCAAACAGGTAAATGCCTATAACCTGGAAACTGTATAAACATCAAATTCAGTAAAACATGAATTTACATTGGACAGACAGGCAGCATTTACCTCGTCATTTCAGTCTGACTGATTCTGACTTACATAGTTTAGAGTTTAAACTTCAGCATAAACGCAACCAAAATTCATTAGTGTGCCAATTGCGTAGTAAATGATGTGTGATGACTGATTACCCAGAATTCAGTCTGGTGTTATCTGCAGCTGATGCTCTAATCTCAGCCAGTCCAGAAATGCGCTACATTCAGGTAATCCTGCCCGTGTCACTGATAACACGGACGATCAGACAGTGTAAAACATGTTCTTATCATGATGCAAATAAGACGATGGAGAGCAGACTGCTTTCATAGTGCGGCACGCTGTAAACCGGTAATGGGTTACTGATCCTGTGTGCTAAAAGGGATGGAT
>JAZGTJ010016137.1:0-12897 GCA_036877575.1 Botia almorhae | reverse complement strand
ACTGTTTTACAGCACAATCTCTGTTTTCATCATTTTGATACGAGCACTTGTGTTTCCGGGTTAATGTGGTACATTTTAATTAACATCAAGATTTTAGTTCTTTCAATAATTAGCTTTCCTGTAGCTCAGTGGTTAGAGCATGGCGTTACCAACACCAAGGTCACAGGTTCAATCCCAGGGCTTGCACAAGGATTGCGCATACTCAGAATCAATGTGTAGTATAATGCCATGTAAGTTGCTTTGGATAAAAGTGTCTGCCAAATGCATAAATGTAATTAATAAAGAAAAATGTATAATATATAGTGTATATTCATTTTAAAATGAATTCATTTACATTTTATTCACTATTTGGTTGGCTTCATTGCAAATGGGCCTGTGCTGTTACAAATACTTTTACAGTATTTTTATACAAATTTATACTTTAAATTACATATATTTCATGTTGTCTCACAACTATGAGGTCACAAAAGCTGATTGCCTAATAAATCCTCAAGACATTTATTATATTTGTCAGACACTTTTATTCAATGTGCATTTCTTGGGAATCATTTTTTTGGGAATTCTCTTTTACATGGAATAACGTATGTCACACTGCAGGACACTGAAAAGTCTATCGTGTCAACCACTCATGTGTGTTTGTACTTTTCAAGAGCGACTGCGTCTTGCTTGGCCCAGGAGAATTTCCCATTCACAACAGTCACCGCATATTCTGAAAGAGAGAAACCAGTGAGTTAACCAGTTAACCATGTTAAACATGACTCAGTCTGAAGACAATGTACAGGCAGGACTAGCCGAACACTGATTTACAATGACTCAGCATAAAATCACTCTCATGAAAACCTAAACCAACAGCACGCCGCAGCACATTTACATGTTTTAGCCTGTCAGCTGGCAAAAGTCACCTGACGAACTGTTTTTCCTGTCTACACTCTCCGGATCCAACTCGTCGTGACACAGGAAGTCCTGGATACGCTTCAGAGACACGCTGGCCTGCGGAAAACAATGTGCTTAGACTTCTGGAGTGACGGATTTAAAAGTGCTGATTACATCATTTTATCAATCTTCAACCGGCATCGGTCCCCCACACAAACTAATCCTCCAGAAGAATGTTGTTTCTTAATATTAGAGACATATTATTAAACGTAAGGCCAAACGTTTATGCAGGAAGCAGTTTTTTGGTTAGTTTTTTAATTTACTTCATTATTCACTCAATTTTTTGTGACACAACAAACCTTATCTCCTGCATTTATTAGTCATGTGTTACACTGACTAATAAATAAACTTTTAATTTACGGTCAACATAAATGAAAAGTTTTATAATTTAGAAAATTCTTTTGACTCTTTCATCAGTCATTTACAGGGAATAATGTAGCACAAGGTTTAAAAGTTTACATTTGAGGTTTATGTTCGTTGTACACATTGTACAATTTTGATTTTTAAAAATCAGAGATTTGTGTGGATGCCGTTTGTTCGATGTCAAGTATTGAACTATACTATTGTTTGTAGGGTGTTTAGGATATATGTATGAACAGGAAGAATGAATACGCACTTGTACAATGCCGCTTATTACTTGTGGAAGCATGTTCAATGGGAATCTTAAGATGTTGAATAGAGACAAAGACACAAACGCCTTTTCTGCATCCAGGACATTGTTTTTATCCACAGTCACATACACAGCAAATGTTGTCAAGGCCACCTGCGCAGACATTCATGTGACAGAATAATTTAGATCATTTATTATCATAGCATTTAATTATTAGTAACTGTGATATTCATTTTTGGGAAAACAGCCCCACCAGCTAGACATTGCCGGTCCACCAGCTTGACCAGCGGTAACCAGCATAAACCAGCTCGGATCATCAAGGCTCTTTTTAGCAGAATTGATTTAAAAACAAAACGCTATTGTGTGTTTTGCTGTCACTAACGCACTTGAATGTGTCGCCAACATGAGACTCATTAGATAAAGATCTACTGCATCATTCTGCTAAAACACACGAGACACATAGTAAGAGATAACAGACGGAAATGATGTTACCAGAAATGGCGCACTGGTCCAGGCCATGGTGGACAGAGCACTGAGGTAGGCCGTCTTACGCAGCACGTTCAGTTCTTTCTGTCGTATCTGGAGGATCTTGTCTTTAAATGAGATCTCCCACGCGTACAGCTTCAACACCTTTATGCCATTAAGAACCTCATTCATCAGCTTGATGCGGTCGTCTTTGTGTTTCATCTGCTCCACCTGTGCCGAGCACAGACAGGAAGTGATGTCAGACAAACATTTTAAACAAGAGTCATGTCTCCTTTTTCAGTGACTCTATAGTTTGTTCACATTGACTACAGGTCCAGATACAGTAATATCAGCGCAATGCCAAGACACTTTCTCATACAACATTTTAATATAGATGTTTTATGCATTCATGCGTGTATCGTGTCTACAATTGCAGATTAATTCACTACAAAGTAAGTGTAAAAAGTAAACAACTATAAATGTATGTTTATGGACACAGCTCCAGACAATATCGCATGTACGTACAGTACACTTTACATTCTAAATGACAAATTTGATTTTCAAATTCAATATTAATATGTGTGCAAAAAGATCATGTTGGTGTAACAAAAAGGAACAGAGGAACGTTTGCAGAGGAGAGGAGACGGGACCTGGTAAGTTCTGGTCTTCATTGCGATGACAGCATTGAAGGGGATGAGCAAAATCATCACAGCCACGCCAGCCAGTACTGAGGGACCCAGATTCTGAATAAAGAAGTTTTTTTTCCTGTCAGTCTTCTGTCAGACATCTCAAATGCCCATCACTACCAAACTATAGTTCCTGTCAATGTATATCTAAACAAAAGCATCACGGCACATGTAACATGTATGTTCAGTTTTGTGTGTTTTTTCCTGTGAGTTCTGAGTATTAAAAACAATTTTTGTTCATTGCTCATCTTTGTAAACTTCATTCTACAACCACTCATGAAGACAGGACCAAAACGGTTTATTTATGTGTATTTGTTTTTTATTAACAGGCCTGCCTGCAGTTCAGTTACTCTGCCTGGACCAGAGTGACTGTCCACTGGAAACCACACAAGTCAATTTCATAGACCTGCCGTAGAGCCTTGACGAGCTGTCCAGTGCACACCTTCCACCAGCTAGCCTTAGAGAAGACCTTCTGCAAAGGATGCTGGTGAACAACAACTCTCCCATCACTGTTCACCTGTCTGACCACAGCAGCCTGGCAAACTGGATGTTTTTAAACAGTGGTTCTTAAGTTTTATAATCTAGGAGCCAGGCACGGTTGCATGAAAACCTTTAAGTGAGGGTATCCTTAAAAGAGACAAATACCTGAGGAAAGGAATTATTTTAAGAGGGTTGCAACAAACAGCTTAACAGTCACCCTTACCTTAAGTGTTTATAGTAAGCATTTTGCCATGGTTTATGTCAAAACATGGCTACAGAGAAGCGGTTGCTATAGTTACAAAATCACCCCCACAATAAACTGCACATACCTCGCTGAGGCAGATGATCACGTGTGATGTAAAAAAACTATTTTTTAAAGGTACAACTGTTACTAAGGACTCTGGGGCAACGAATAACAGAACCTAAGGGAGGACTTAAGAAGCAGCTAAGGGGAAATATTTAGTGACAGCCTTAGGGCTCAAACATTAACAAGGCGTGGGTCATTTCTCGTACATTGCATAGTTTGTTTGTGGTTTTGAGTATGAGGGCACGTCACGCAACCTGTCCGTGTCATTTGGCTAGCGCCTGTCTGTGACAGAGGAATCTGCTCTAAAAACTATTAGCTGAACACAGCCTTCAACACCAATTCCTGTTAAACCAGCTCGATTTGAACATTTGATTCGCAGTTGGCATTATCCCTGCTGCACATCATCCAATCAGAACCGGCCTGCGAGTTGGTTTTTACCATTGGACAGCACCAAGAGAAATATTATGTGTGAATGAGCGTGACTGTTCGTGTGACAAAAGATGGGGGCGCTATCACGGTTAAATCAAATGAGTGGAGGTTCACCTGCCAGAGGAAGAAAAGGGCGAGAATGATCTGCAGCGGAGCGGACCACAGCATGTTCAGAAAGGTGGTGAGATCCATGAAGCGCTGGGCATCCACAGACATCAGGTTCACCACCTCCCCCACCGTAGACGAACGTTTGGCCTCGTTCGTGATCACCAGTGACTGCAGAGATGGATGAAACATGTCAGCCACATCAGTTCTCATCAATATGCTACAATACCTTTTATTTTAAGCCACTTATCAGAATAATGTGTTATTTCTACTTGTGTAAGTTGTTGAAAAAGCGCGGTTAACTTGTCACTGCAAGGTAATCGTCAGAGTCGAGTAATTAACTGTGTATTCAACTAACGTTTACCATAAAGCATTACATAAAGTATATTAGCTATGGCAATCTTAATGTACCCTATGTGAGTTGATTAAAACTGTAAAATACCATGTTCTCATACATGCAAATTATACAGTACTACATTCCTGCCCATTGAAGTAAGTACCAAAAATTAGCATGGTTGTTTGGATGCTTTTTTGAACAATCCAATGATCATGGTACCAACCACAGTTACTTTTTTGAATGTTATGTTTGTTGATGCATTACAACGGGGTCAGTTGTGGTCTAATGATTAAAGAATCAGACTTGTAACATAAAGGTCGCAGGTTTGATTCCCAATGCTGGCAGGAAACAACTGAGGAGCCCTTGACCAAGATGCTGCCGGGCGCTGCACTGACAGCTACCCACTGCTCGCAGTGTGTGTTCACTACTCACTAGATGGGTTAAATACAGAGGTCACATTTCAAGTATGGGTTACTGTACTTGAAACATCTGTCATTTAACTTTCTGTCTGCAGTGTGTTTGGCAAAGTAATATACAGTGATGCAACAGGCTGTTTGCTTTATCAATTACGAATGTTGCCAATAACAATGATGGGTGTTTACTTATAAAGTCACACCCATGATAATGTACTATTACATCCATTAAATAAACTATAACATCACGCCCACAACAACAAATCCCTCGTTGTACATTTCTCATGCCTGAGTCACTTAATTGCTGGAACGTTTTATCACATCAGCAGGCGCCTTGCGTTCGACTCATTACACACAATCTTACGCAGTGAAAATGTGATCGAAGTGATTCAAATTAAACAGACAAATACAAACAAATGGCTGCCACTAGGAACTGTATTCTAATCCTGGACTGTATAGTCATTTGAAAGCACTAGACTCATAAGCAGGTCTTTTGTAGTCGTTCAGATTTTGAACTACTTAAGACACTGTTCCTAGAACAGTAAGAAAATCGTTTCCTTTTGTATTGTAAATGTATTTCTTACTTAGTAGTAGATCCTAGACATGCTCCTTATGAGCCTTAATTTAGTCAAAGCATATGCTGAAATACATATTTTGCATGAGAGCTTGAATGATTCCTATTATATATACAGTATATATATGTGTGTGTGTGTTTTAAATAATAAGCATAAACATGACATAACCAGCATAACTTGTTGCCTGCATTGATTATATTTGTGATGCTTTTGACGCTACGACGTCCGCTAGGAACCTTGAGGTGGTGTTTGATGACCAAACGCAATTTACAGCTCACACTGCAACAATCTCTCTGTTATCCAGGTACATGCTCTTTAACATCAGGAAGGTCAGACCATGCCTGTCTGAGCACACAACACAGTTCTTAGTCCAAGCATCTGTATTATCAAGGCTGGGCTACTGCAATGTCCTACTGGCAGCCAAAGCAATCAGACCCCTGCAAATAAATACAACAGCACGACTGGTCTTCAATCAACTGAGTACAGCCCATGTCACATCCCCCCTAAGCTACATTTAGCCCTGACCCTGGCCATCAGGACAGTTACCGGAACTTTACCCCTTAACCTCAACTCACTCCTCCAGATACATCCCTTCCCACCAACTGCTTTCTGTATGATATGATGTTAATAGTCCTTCTGGATGAAGGAGAAGGTTTTGAGTTCCTCGTGCAGTTTGTACCTTCCTGTAGATGACCCCTATGATTCCAGTACGGAGTCTCATGCCTGTCACGAAGCAGTACTGGAAGTGCTGGTGCAAGATGAGGGTCTGCAGGAAGGAGATGCCAAACATCAAGAAGGCCAGCGCGTAGCCCCACCACGCCGGAACCCCCGACTGTTTGGTGAAGCCAATCAGCAGCCTGGAGATTTATAACCACGGCTCTATGAATGTATTTGTGTTGATTATACCAGTGATCTTTATATGAGTGAACTTTGGCATGGATATATGACTACTGAAGGGCTGAAGCTGTGGAAAGGAAACATGCAAATGAGTCTGCAGGGTTCCACCACTGTCCAGCTAATTAGCATGTTTCGTATTTGTTCGACCTGCTATCATTAAACCAAATAACAATGTGGGTCATACACCCTAACATTGGAATCTGTTGTGTCTTTGCTATCCATTGAGGGTTATATAAAGACAGCATCTGCTGTGCGAACAATGTGTGCACTGTGGATTACTGTATTAGTCGTTCACAAGGCCCGTGTGGTAGCTCTGTAGCTCTGCTATATATCAGAAAATCAAACGCTAAGGCTATTGAAACATCACTCATCGTTTCCTGGCAGCAATTATGACACATTTCTCTGCCGTGTACATCAACACGAACTTCCCTATCATAAAACTGTAACTCAACTACAGTGTTTCAGCCCATCAGTGAACTACACAGCCTCCTTTACCTGAGTAACTGAGGGTTGACAAAGGTAATGAGATCCTGCAGCAGTTTGAAAGCGGAGCCGATGAGGAAGTATGGGCCAAAGGTTCTGAGCAGGGCCCACAGAAAGGAGGGCCGATGGGACTTCCTGCGTTTGGAGAGTAGAACCTCCACCTCCTCAGAACTGCCCCCCACATGGTGGTTTTCAGTACCTGCACCTGATTTTGAAAAAGCGGCCTGCTCCGTCACGCTCTGCTCACTGTTTGGAGAACACAGAACATGGAGAACATTCTGGGGTTACAAAAGACGCTTTAGATCAGTCAGTAAATCTGACCGACAATGAACATCGCTTGAGAGATAAAACGTTGTTTTTATAAATCACACCTGTGTGCTTTAGATTTCTCCACCTCCCATTCATTGAGCAAACTGGGCACAACAACATCTGAACTGTTCTGCTTGTTCAAGGACCACAAGTCTTTACTTTCCAGCGGAGATCTGTAGCCTTTGACAGCCATGCTGTAGACCAGAAACACAAATTCTAAACAATCCTAGCAGACACTAAACAATTATAATAATAATACAGATCATTTAAAAGTCACTTCAAAATCTGAAATAGATCTTTTTATTAGATATTTATTAACAAGTTTAGTTAGATGTGAGTGTTTTGGTATGACTGAAAGCAATATCAAACACCCAGTGTAATGCCCACCTTGTAAACCACCAAAAGGTCATTTGTGAGAGGAATCCAGCTGTTGTCTCGGGACACACATTCTGAAAAGCCAACAAAAACACTTTAGCTTGTCGTTCTGACCTTTCAATGATCTTTGTGCTTCTTCTAAAAATCCAATGATGCAAATATAGGCTGTGGCTTTAAATCCTTTAAAATCTTTGATAGCATGATTAATAACGACAATAGCCCCTTTCGCACATGAAACACGAACGCATGCGGTCTGTGTCGCAGACATTTATGCAGTTGTCTAATATGCAGCATCATATTAGACAAGCATCTCTGCTTTAATTTCTGTAAACAGCACAGAGCAAACGCGTCTTCCATGTTTGATTGCCTCAAACAGACTTTGGTTACAACTTCTCATACTTCTCAACTTCTCATTTACCGGTAATTTTTTAAAGATATTGTTCACACATGATCTTTTAACAGTAATTTACCAGTAATTTACCAGTAATTTACCAGTAATTTACCAGTAAAGACAGAATATGCGAAAGGGGCTAACGACGGCAACTATTCGCCTTTGAGTAGTTGAGCCACAGGACTGTGTATTCACACACTTACAGGATCTGTGACCACACTGGAGAACAGAGGCGGCTTTTCGTTGAAGCATGACAGGATGAGTTCCAGCAAGGTGAGCCCAAAATAAATATAGAAGGTTGTGAATCTCAGCTTGTCTTTGACCCCATTCTGAAAACAGAGAACACTGCTTTACCAGCTAATCATAACATCTCTCCACACATCAAACATGCCCTCAGTCCTGAATAATCCTGAATTCACTCCATCTCGTTTTAGAAGCAGATAGAAGCCTCTAGAATGATGAAACTCTAGAGCTGCAGGCTGACAGTTCCTATGATCCACCAGCCAGTTAGTTTGCACATTAGTGTGACTCACTGATTGGCGCTTCAGGGTAACATGTAGCCAATGACAATGTACACTTCTTCTCCCTCTACATGTAAAGGGTTAGTTCACCCAAAAAAGAAAACTTTCCATCATTTACTCACCCTCATGTCATTCTAAACCTTAATGACTTGTGAGATATTTTGAGAAATGTCTCAATGGTTAGGTGTCCACACAAGGAAAGTCAAGAGTGTTGTTTGGTTACCAGCGTACTTCAAAACATTTTTTTGTTTTACTTACAAGTGAAAAAACAGGTTTGGAGAGTAGATAAATGATGGAAGAATTTTCATTTTTGGGTGAACTATCCCTTTACATAGTCTTGTTAGTGTGCTGTGTGGCACAGTGCACTATCAGAGCTCCAGCAATGACCTGCCTCCACCTCAGCTCCACCTGTCTACATCTGTTTATGAGAATTGTGGCTAACATTGCAGCAACATCTCCTGCGTGCTCACTGTCGCATGTGTGTTTTAGTGGCGGCAAGTCTTCATTCTTGCTCAACAGCGGCAACAACGGTAGCATAAGCAGATTTATTTCTGCCAAGACCAAATTCATCACGCAAACGTAGAAATACATGTAAAGATCTTTCAATTTACTATACCATACTCATACAAACACTACTATTGTAAATAATCTAAATTTATATACAAAATATATTTGCATTGTCTTGCCATGCATATTCCATTGGCTTATTCTAACTTTTTTTCTAATTTGGTGTGTTAAAGTCTAACAACAGTCTAATAACAGTCTCTCTCTCTATAGCATCAATCAATCACTAAAGCTTCTCTGTAGCTCCTTGAATGAACTGAATGAAATCTGCTGTCATCTCCAGTTTAATACATTTTACAGAGACCGGTATTGATTAGCCTTTCACGGACATTTTGAAAGTATAAAATGAAATAATAAAAGAGACTATAAGCTCAGTTAATGTTTTTCTTTTCTTTTTCGTTATTGTAAAACCAACCAAACAAATAAAACCAATTTCAATGGAATGCTATTTAAATCCTGTATCTGTATTTACTGATGGTACAGTTTTATCAGTAATAGTAGAAAAAATATTTAATACAGCGCTTGATAGTTTCACTTAAATGCATTTGAATGTAAACGGACATGAAGTTTGGTTGATGTTTTAAAAATCTTTGAAACAGTGACTTTTTTGTACTAGTCGCTTGTGTGTGACCTGCAAATTTGTTTTTGTCTTATGTGAGGAGTGTGTGTGTAACAGCATTAGGTCTTAAAGTGACAGTAACTTAAACCTACGGTCTGTGTCAATAATGTGAAAATGAAAAATCACCCGCTGCTCTTGACTGTTACGATTCAGTATTTTCTTTAATCATTTAATTATTGCTCAAAATGTCATCGTTCATATTTGTAGGTTTATGATCAGTGCATGCATCACCACAGCATTTGACAGTAGTCAAATAGTAATAAAAGTTAGCATGTAAATAATTGCAGGTTTATTTAAGGTTTATTTGGCAAGTCTTTCTTTAAAAAAACACTTACGCAAAAGTTATCAATAAGTGTCGATAACAAACTATATGAAACATTATACTATGATCATTTTTTTAGCCATATCGTCCAGCCCTATGTTATACTAGGTATTAGTTGAAATGTGGATACACAATTTCAGATTTTTGTGTTTTGCTTAGGAAGAAGTGCAAAACTAGTGCTCACCTCTACAATATGTCAACTATTAGTGTTGTTTTGCTAATAGTTACTATTACAGCGTTTGTCGGAACCAGAAGCAAAATTCATAATTCATGTCAAAAGCAGCTAGTGGTGCGTACTCTACACTCCAGGCTGGCAGCCATAAGATGTGTTTGTTTCTCTGTGAGTTACTTAAGCTGTGCTGAAACATTTGTGTCCTTAACTGAACTTCCCCAGACTTGAGAGTTCTAAACATCAAAAGGTCAAAAATGCACATGAAAAATACAAAGGAGGAAAAAACACAATGAGTCAAACATGTCCAAACCAGATGCAGGTTCTCACACTTTTTGACCAATGAATTTCCATGACTTCTCCTGGCATTTTTCATTACTGGAAGAGGATTTTAATCAGCTTTCCTAACGAATCACTAACACTCATTTGTGAGTCAGTTTAATTCAGTGAAAAGAACCAATTTAAGAGAACATTTTGCTTCCAAATCGGACATCACAATAACTTGTACGTTTTACTCAATATCTAACAGTGAAATATTTTAGAGCCGAGCAGAAGTACAAAAATGTAAATTCCCTGCACAAATTCCTATGATTTTCCCAATACTTGTGAGACTTGATCAATTTCCACGATGTTGGCACTGACCTCGTGATTTGCCTGCATGATTTTGGAGCGGAAAGGCACGACGGCACACAGTACAGAGATGGTCCAAAAGATGAAAAGCACACCGGATGACTGCACCCCTCTTAGCCTCTCAAACTGGATTAGGAAGGTGGCTAACAACTGGAACAAAGTACGGCATGACAAGGAATAATAACAGGTTACAATGAAGTTATTAGATGCAATAACAACATTTCAAGCCTTCTCGGTCCATCTGTATTTCTGCCATAGAACTGGCCAATACTATCGATGCTGTTCTCACCATTGTCATGCCAACTATCAAAGGTGTAACAAAATATATGGGAGGATTGTGGTGACCGTGGTTCATCTCATGAAATGCAGAAAAAAGATCGGTCCAGCACACCATCCACAGTATCAAGCCAAGAACCTGCGCACAGACACGATCCGCCATTACAAAGAGATAGCATGAATGGTAATCCTAAAAACACACATGCACCCCTACAAGACATTCATAACTTAACGTCTCTTACCGTTTTGATTCTGTTTAATATAGACATGGTGATGTAGCCTCTGTTGCTCCTCTTGAGGTAAAGGATGTAGAAGGGGGAGGTCACCCACAGGTAGATACAGGGAGCCCACGGCAGTACCGACATCTGAAAGCATTCTGGGAGGTCGGGCACGTCCGTGTACAATGTGAGATTGGGCTCCTGAGGGACAGAAGATACTAAGATGATGATGGTTATAAACTCAAATGTACACGAACAACTCGTTTTATATAATACAGAATGCTAGTTTTGAAAACACTTCATTTTTCACATCATTTTTCACTGTTTTTTTTGCTTGACCATTACAGTTCAATAGAAACCACCCTGTAAACCATCTCAGTTTTGTCAAATGACAGGTTTGTCAATATTTCTGATTCATTTCTGACAGGACAAAACATGCTATTTCTCTGACACATATTGAGTACTAGCAAGGAAACACAAGCTCTGTAAGAATGGAAGAAGCAGGAGATAGAGGAGAGAATATCTCTCATCTATCTAAATCTCTCACTATAGACTGGCTGAAATAACCTTTCGTTCGCTTTGGAAAATAGTTTTTATCGAGCACAATTTGACTTCACGTGAAAAGTTTTATTTTTTCTGATTTGTAAAACAGCTGATCAATTAGCTATCAGCATGTTTTCCCACCTTAGTTATTGGTATTGCCATAATTATTTGTTATACATTATTTATATTTATTTTGCATTTTGTTGATCATTTATCTATATTTCACTATTATACAGTACACTGAGGAATCAGTGAAAGTGTTTTACAAAGCCTTACATGTTAAGCCTTTAACAAAAATATTCCTCCTTTGTTCGCCTCTGGTCACAGCAGAGGCACTGTGGCAACAGTAGAGCAGTGTGGCAACCATTGCTATTAAATGTGTAAATGACATCTCTAGAGGTGCTATTTTCTTATCAACCATAAACAGTGAAAGCATAACTCAGAGGGGTATCTGTTTACGGTTCTCGTTTCTAATTGCTGCTGTATTTAAAGTCTTTCTGTGTGCATGATTTAGCCGGACCACCAAAACAATCGCTCCTGTCTGAGCTCCTAGATTTCCAACCTGCTGCCATTATGCGAGGCTACAAAAACACATTTGGTCTACAGCAATGCATCAGAGGTCTTCAGTTAAAGAGGTCATGTCAAAAATTAACATACAATACTGAAAATGGTACTACTGTTAATATAGTTCACTTTTAACAAATAAAGATAATCTACTAAGATCCCCATACATTACTGTGAAAAAGTTGGAAAACTTTTAGAAAATTCCACCGTTATCACAGTGTGGCTTAAATTCGTTTTTAAGAACGTGCAGAATTCTTTGTTTGTTCAGCCTGGATGGATTGTGAAGGTGTTACAGTAAAAGAACCAGTATAACCAGATGACCTGACTGAGGTCATCACTGTCATGACCGACAACTTTTCCTGGTCCGACATTGATTGTCTGTGCATCACAATTAGCCTCACTCATTCAGCATGCTTTCCGTAGCCCATGCATGTTATGATTATAGTGTTTGCAACGAACTGTTGTTGAAAAATAGTGGCCCACACAGCAAGCCTCTTGAATTGCTGGAGTTTGGCCTGATTTCACTGTTGTCAAGAACAACACAACACAAAATAACTGCGTTCTTTGAAGTCCTGTGATAACTTTCACCAAATCCAGGGGTAGGTTGACTTTTGGGGTCATTACTGTCGCGCATCTGTATAATACATGAACACATGTATTATAATACACATAAACA
>JAZGTJ010016136.1:0-12898 GCA_036877575.1 Botia almorhae | reverse complement strand
TATTTTATGCCTTTTGTTTAGTGTAGTTTTTTTTCTCTCTATTTATTACCAGACAGAGCTGAATGTATGTCGATCCACACTGTGCACATGCTTCTTTTCAAGTGAAAATGCACAAAAAGCGCGGTGGATTCCACACGCTTCAATTCAACCGCGATATGTGACAGCCTACTGCTAGGTTTCATTTTGTATGTTTATTCGCTTTTTTGGGGTGCTGATAGGGACAGATATGTACCAAATAATGTTTTATTGAAAAACTACCTCAGGAAGAAAATGTTTTATGTACTCTCTCGGTTTACAATGCTCCAGGCTAATTAGAAGTTAATGTTGACACTATGCCTTTAAGTGTTTTTTAAAGACTGTATTTTCATTTGTTAGCATATATATTGCATGCGTTTTGCATAGCATTGCATAGCAGTTCTCAAGCACCTGGCCATCTGCATCAGTGTTTTATCCGAGTAGTATTGTAACGTGAGCGTGATTGTTTACACAGAAGAGAGGTGTACGGGAATGTTTCACAATCATAGACTGGGGACGAAATGAGGATTTTACTTGACAACAGAATATGTCTGTTAATTGTTTTGACAACAATCTGTTGATTTGTTTTTTTTTTGACCAAAGTCTTATGCAAAGTCAGCGGGAAGTGAGCACTCTGTCTAGCTTAACCATGTTGATATGACAACTCAGTACTGGGGCAAACATGACATTCAGTCTCACCCTGCACACACGGTTTGCACTCAGTCCGACAGTAAAATATGGTCTATTCAAATGTACTATTTCGCAGATATTCTGTTCCCTCAATAGGAGTACTCACCAAATGGTGCAGTATTTTGAGGTATCATAGTTAATATGAAGCTAGGACTTCAATATTTATCTGCAGAAATTTGTCCTTTAAGAGATTCAGTTATGCCCTTTAAAATATGTGCATGTTTCCAAAAGTAAAAACTGAACTGCCCTTTTACCAGAAATGGTGCACTAAGGATACATTTATACCATTCAAATCCAGCTGTATCATTTTTTTGGGCAAATCATAGGGCATTTTTTTGACTGAGTTAAATGTTGTGTGGAAAAACAAATTGTTTTTTTATTATGTAGTATGAGCAGCTTTTTTGAGACCTAATTGCTGCTGGTTCCTTCCGTCATGTTTTAAACAGGGTAAAGTTACCATTTGTATAGTTCACTCACATCATAGAAATCACAGTGCTGATGTACTTGTGTAGCTTTAGTAGTTTGTAGTATTCCGGACATTGTAGGTCCTTTAGAAGGTTTTGTTTGTTTTTTTCTTTATCTTTTTTAATGGGAAGGGGGAAGTGTTGTGTTAAAGAATATTTTGCTTGGTTTTGATTATCAAATGCAATGAGTTTTGCCGTAAAAATGATTAGAGAAAAGAACGAAACATGACTGAGATGCTAGCTAGTCCAGCTGTGACAAGCTATCCGATGGCCTGGAGGTTTTGCGTAGTTGTTTTTACCCAGGCATCACTGGATGTGCTCGCTGTAACTCATCATCATTTCAGACATTCCAAATGTGTTAGATATGCGTTGAGTAATGTTTACATATTTGCACCTGACAATGACTCTAGGGGTCCATACCAAAGATCAACGTTCATCCTGGTAAACACTCTGTCTCAGGCCTATCAAGTGCAGCTAAACCCAGGCGGCAACAATTGGCATCTGTCAAATAGTTTGTGTTCATCATCGTCTTTCGTGGTGCTTTCTACTAGAAGTTAGTATTTGGAAATGCTTATAATACAACACTACACTCTGTCCAAGCGCCACTTTGCGTGTCCCTAATTTTAAACGCTGCTTCCACGCGTTTTTATTCATTGTTGCATCCATCCCACAATGCAGTTGTTTTTATTGTCATTGTTTCAATTTGTACCTTGTTTACTCATAGATATCGTGAATGTTTTTTTTGTGGGGGATTGTTTTGAAGTGTGAACAAGCTAAATGTTGACTCTTCTAACAGACTAAACTCCTGATATGGAAGTGTTTGTTACAGGTAAAAACTCTAAAACACACCGACTTAAAGCGCGATAGCATGTGTTTAACAAGCCATTGCCCACATGAGAACAGATTTGTAGGTGTCTAGAACAACTTCAGCCTTTTCTGCAGACAAAGCTGCTATAAACACTTCCTATATGTGAGTTTTGTTTTGTAATTACTGAGTTAATCAGGAATTCAGAATACTGCTGCAGGAATATTTGCGTGGTTCTCTAAAAGAACCTCAGGAATATTTTTGTAATCATTCTCTGGTCAAACGTTTAGATTCAGCTATTTGTTCTGACTAGCTCGTCCAGTATTGACCTGTCAAATTTGATATAGTATCTTATTTACTGATTAACACTTCTTTAAAAACTGTAACAAGTTTTCCTCAGATCTTTAGTATTCCAGCTTCAGACTTGCAACCATAAATAAGCCAGAAATCCCCATCTTTTTTGTTTAGTTTTTATCCATCATATTTTACAATATGTCCTTATTTCTTTCATTTTTATACATTTTTCTTTTAAAATCTTTACATTGAAACTACCTCTTGTGTGTGTCATCATGTTGTGTGCTTTCATTAAGGAAAGTATTAATCGTTATTTATTGGTTTCATAGCACCAGTGACCCTGTTTCTTTGTAAGTCTCGTTTGCCATTCTATAACCTTCCGAGATTGAGATAAGAATATACTTTCTGCCTCTATATTCAGTCATTGCCTCGCAAAATACGTTTACCATGGGTCTGACTAAAGGTTCCTTTATCATTCGGTAAATCAAATACCACACATGATATGCATCAAATGCTGGAAAATGTTTACTTCATTCTGCATTGAAGACCGTTTCTCAGTGCAATTATAACATTGCTTTCTCGGTGTAAAAAAACAGTATTATACTCCTAGTTGTAAACACTGTATGTAAATTGTTTTCATGAAGAATGTATTTTTTGTCAAAATGACTTTATTATTGAAGTCATGAAATTATTATTTCTCAACTGTTTACATTATTTTTGTCAATTCATTGTAATCATTGAAATACATTGACACTTTCCAGCCAATCAGATTTCTTTCACTTTGTTACGGGTATACTGATTGGTTGTTAAAAGACTATCAAAGTGCTCTCAGTTTTACATAAAGATTTAAAAGCCAGAGGAACATACTAGAAGCTTCTAATAGTTCTCTGTTGAATATTTCTTAATCAGATGGTAATTTTGATAGACACAAAGTTGAACATTGGGGCTTGAAAAAACCACAAGGAGACAGAAGAGAGGTTTTAAAACATGGGCGATATCTCAGGGAATAGACACACTCCTGAAAACATCTACACTCACCATGTTAACAACACTTTTGTATTACATGCCAAGCTTTGTTTATGGATGACCTCCTAATTCAGTGAAAAAATGTGTTTTTGGGCGTTTTGTCTGAGGTGTTTTTCCTAACTCATGTCTTAAACCTCATACTTTGCTCCTCTGACTTTTACTACCTGTGAAGAATGTGACCCATACGTGTTATAAAAGCATGTTTAGAATGTTTTAGGACTTGAAACCAAATAAATGTGAATCTTATGCAACTGTGAAACTGGGTCTTGTCATTTGTGCACATTTTGTTGTTGACCATTACAGCTGTGCAGCAATATCCATATAAAGAAAAGCAACACATACCATTAATAATGTTTTAATATTGTTAAGAAAGAATAATGTAAATAAGTAATATTTTATATGCAGAAAATATACATATGAGGCCACTTTATTAACAAATTCGAATGATTACAATATAATATTCACGTAATAACATAATACATTTCTACACAGTCCAGTCCATTAATATAAATGACTTGCATTTTTCCACAAACATGAAAACACAAATTGCACTTTAATAAATAAAAATAAAAAATGTTTATTAATAGCTATAAGGTAAATTTTAGTCCCAAGCTAGTTATGCACTTCTTTGTGATTGCTTAATTTATTCATCAATTGCTATCCTGTTACATTTACCCTGTTACCAGTTCTTTATTGTACAGTTGTTATCTGTTTCATTTTTTATGTTTAAGTTTATTGGAGAAAAACACAAAATCACACGTGCAGTTGACAATTTCATTTGATAAACATTTTAGGCCCTAATGTGTACTGTTCGTGCAAAGTGCCTACTAACAAAACAATCAGTTGTTTTTCCATAAGGGATGGAAATGGCTTGTATTTTTTTCAAACTCCTCTTAAGATTGAGCTGATATCATTTTGACCTGTACCTACAAGTCAGCAAATTCTGTTCCTCTGTTGAGTTTGACCTCATCAAGTGATCAGTTACAGTTTAATTGTGCCCAACACACTGGAGTTTTGTCATGTAAACATAAACAGTCACCCAATGGCACCCAAAGGTTCTCATCAATCTAGCCCTAATGAATCCCTAAATATATTACGCAGAGACTCCATCATTGAATAATATTTATGCACTGATAGTGCCGCCTCACTGAACCTGGGCCTCTGTAGGTTGTGTAAACACGCATTTGACAGAGAGAGACGATGAACGTGAGTTTACTGCCTACCTCGGCTGATTTTTAAGGTTTTTAAGGTTGTAATACAAATGCACTTTGCAATTTCACTCCTAAAAAAAGGTTCTTTGTCAGGTCGTATGGTTCCATGAAAAGAACTATTCTGATGCACAGAAGGTCTTTGTAGTGGAAAATGTTTTTTTAGACTACAACAACGTGAGAAAGAAATGATTCTTTTCAGAACCTTTGACTGAAAGGTTCTGTGGGGAACCAAAAATGGTTCTTTTATGGCACTATGAAGAAACCTTTAAGCACTGTTTTTTTCAAGAGTCTAGATAAAGATTGTAAAAATCTTTCAATGTTTCAAAGTAATACTAAGGCAATATTCATATTTGTACATTTTGAAGTATTGATAGAAAAAAATTATGAGATAAATTCCACATCTACCATCAACAATTCTGTTTTCCAGAGCCATTGATTGAATTTATCAGGAACGCCCAAGCTAGCTTATCAAAAACCAGCAAAGTTGTTATTATTTGGTAATTTTGTGAGTTCTAAAATAAAAGTTGATATAATAAGAGACGTGTTGCTGTTTCTGCTGGAAACAAATCGTACATGGCACGTTGATATCAGAGTTTTCTAAATACATTATTTTCTTATCATTTGTGTAGAGACGTGACATGACAGTCATCCTGCCACAAAGACAAAACAATCTTACTGTCCCTTCATGTATGCTGACTAGATGAAAACCACATTCATTTACTGAGTAGCTGTGACCTGGCTGGTGAATTCATAGGGTGTTTAAAGAGTAAGTTCAACCAAAATCTCATTCTGCTCAAATGTGATGACTCAATGCCAGTTAAAGTGACAACACACCCAAGAACCAATGACATCTGACATCAAACCTGGCCCAAGTGTCTTACTGTATCACATTTTCATTGAGTGGGGTGAATACGATTTGATGGCAGCAGGCAGGATTTTTAATAAAGTTTGGTTTATTCCTTTCTGAATGTTATTTTATGGCTTTGGATACTTTGGAATATTATATTATTAATATTAATAATAGCTTATTAGTCATATTGACTACTTGTATTATGCTTGTATGTCATTTTTGGAGCTTAAAAGTGTAATCTGTAATTATTATGGTTAAAAACCAGTTATTGAGAAACAAATAAAACAATGGTGTTCAAAATTGTCTCTGTACCTTACCCTAATTTGCAGCAGTAATGTTATAATAATGATTTGTAATTTGAGTTGATAAAGTGTCAGTTTAATAGTCACATCCATAAACGGAAAGAAGACCCAGCGACTATCGCGTGTGGGTGATGAGTATGTTAAAGCTTTTATGTTTTGTTCCTACAACAGTTGTCCACTTTAGAAAAATAACTTTGCAAGTAATTTACAATTTTAGGTTTCAAACAGAGATGGTGATGATTAATAAAGTCATGTAGGTTTGGAATGACATGAGAGTGAGTAAAAAATGGAACATTTTTTCATTTCTGGTTAAACTATACCTTTAACAGCCTCAGTCTCCATTTATATTCATTATACTAAAGAAGAGCACATCTAATGTAAAATATCATCTTTTGTGTTCCACAGAAAAAAATAAAATTAGATTTTTTTTAGGTTTGGAAGGACATAAGGGTAATGATTAATTTTATACCTGTTAGAACACAAACCTTTATGCATCATTATTGCTCTTGTTAATATTATTAAGACGTCAGTCTCTTTCTACATCTTCTAACCATATTGTTTCTTTAACCTGAAAAGGACAGTTGTGGCAAGAGTGAGAGAGAGCTTTTCACCTCTGACCTTTCTGACCATGTTCTGTCTGGGTTATCATAGGGCTGGTTCGTGGTTGTCAGCATTTACATCATCGTTCTCCTTGTGGCCAGGGGTGCGGGGCATTCTCAAGGCCAATTGACAAGCTATGGCCAAACGTCAGTCCCCCTTCTCTCTTCCTCATACCCCTCCTCCTCACTCTTTATTAAATGTCCTCTGTAGATGAGCACCTCTCATATCTGGCCTTCACTACTGCCCCCCTCCTCAAGGCTGAGGATGTGTGGCCCACTTTATGTGAGCTCCCACTCGTATACAAAATACAGTATCACTGCCAGGTGTGCGTGTGTGTGTTTGCAGTCATAATCATGTTGTGTGTACAACTGTGTGGTATGCAGCAGACGTGAATAGCCTTTAATTTCTGTTTTATATCTGTGCATCTTTACAGCACTGTATACTGTTCAAGGTCACACTGTCCTAAACAGTAAATCACTATTACCTGGTAACTTGCAATATATTCGCCACTCTATGCTTAAAATCATTATCAGCTAGTTTTACATGGCCTAAAAATCATTTATTACAGATATACAGTCACAGTTTGGCATGCACTTACATTCTTTCTACATGTTATAAAAATAGCACCAATTATGTAAAAGGAAAGAACAGCACACTGTATTTTTATTTGAAATAATAGGTACGGTATCACAATGAAAATCTCATAAATCTCTGTTATACTATTTTCACTAACTTTCTACTAATTTTCCTTTTACTATTTGCCTGCAGTTTTGTAATTAGCCCATGCTTATTCCTACTCATTTTGCTAGCACAGGTCACATATTTTTTGCCATATTACAAAATCACAATAAAGACCTGTATACTTCATAAGAATCTTAATTATTTCACACACCTCACCTCCAGCCAGAGTTCCAATTATAACCTTTGTATTCCTGTAAATTCCAGAGCATGAAAACAAGCCTCAAAAAATACTTGGACACTTAAAACACACTCAAAAATGTGTTATAGCATTATACAAAATATCAAACAAAAAGTTTGTTTTTAAGTTAGATACTGTAATGAAAAATGTGTTTTATGATATGTACACCCAGACACAGGAAAAATACGGTGAGAAGCAATTCATTGAATCTTAATGCAGTGATTAGAATGATGAGATGGTAGAATATAATGACTTAGAATATCCTTATAGGTGCTGTAGCTCGTGAAAGGTGATTGAGGGAACAAGATGGTGCACACACCAAGCAGAAGATCAAGATGGTGAGCAGGTGAGTATCATTCCACAGGTAAGTAGTTAAGGGGACACAGGAGACTCAACGGATGGAGAAACACAAAGGGAATGGACACAGGAGTGCACAACAGAGCACAGGAGTTTAGGTAAGCAGCTTTTTTCTGCATACAAGAGACTGCTGGCTCAGTCTGTGTTTTTATCTGGTGAGTTGATGATGTGATGAGTGCTTGCAGGTGCGGTTGATCAATAATCAGAAAAGGTGGCATGTTGTGATGGCTGAATGGTGTTTGGTGAGTCGGTGTATGGAGCCTGGCAGATCTGTGACAATGTGCTTTGTTTTAAAATTGCACCCAATATTGATATAAGAATTTCACCTATATTGCATTGTTAGCATAGCAACATGCTAACAGAAAACTCAATTGACTATTGCGAGTCGAGTTTTCTGTATGCGGTACCATTTGTGTGTGTTGGGTGTGAGTTGCAGCCTAAATAAAGGGTTCTGAATCAGTCACACAAGGTTCCTAACCTTTGGAGGCAGTAGAAAGCAAGACAACTCATTAGGTTTTAAAACAGAGCTGTGCAGTTCAAGATTAGGACAAAAAAATATTTGGTGTAGCACTTTTGTTGAATGTTAGTGAAACACGTCCATTGTTGATGTAATGAACAACACCTGTGGTTACTATGCAACTACACCTACTTAAACTTGAAGAAAACTGACTTCATACATGAACTAAAACTATCTTGGGACAAACTGCTTAAAAGATATTGTAAAAACGTTCAATAAAGTGCACTTAGTTAGATGTCACATGGTGATTTTTTTTTACATTGTGCCTTAAAATGTCTGAATAGGAACTTTTTGTTGCCATTGTCAGGTAAAAGGAACATTTTATGTCATTTGTGCATTTAAACAGAAACAGAATAAAAATTTGAAGGAGGTGTTAGTGAAATGCTTGTGTGCAAGGCTACATCCGTCAGAACACATGTCATCTTGATGAAGAGTGTGGCAGCGTGTGTGTGCTCGCCGGGTAGATTTAGGTCAGGAATGATGTGGCTGTCTGCTATCAGTTAGGCAGTTTGGCGTGTGTCAGGGTCGAGGGGTAAGGACATGCGTGCGTGCGGGTTTGGTTCAAGCCAGTATGTGTGAACAGTGTGTGTGGTGCTTTATATGGCAGGCGTTTTGGCGTGTGTCAGGGTTGAAGGAAAGGAGATGAGAGGGGAGAGAATAAGGAGAAATCGAGGAGGAGAGGACCACACCTGTAGCTAGCACACTTCAGGAACGTGTCTATAAGGACATCCAGCCAAACATGCACAGAGATAACAGGTCTCTAGGATGGGCCTGTTTGATTCCAAAAAGCGGTTCACTACTGTAGGTCAAAAAATGTTATTGTACTGATGTGTGTGCACACAAGCATAGTTTGAACTCACATTAAAATTAGGATTAAGAATATGTTGTAAATGACAGAAAAAGCATATCATATTTAAATTAGTTAGCGTTTTACTAAGGCAAGTATCACTTTTACTAACGCTCGTATGTTGGGTTAATTTTAACAACCCCCCAGTATAACATTTCTTAGTGAAAGTCACGACACTCTGAGACCATCTTGACCGTCTATGACTTGGGGAAACTATTTTATATAAGTCCTATCTACTAGAATGGGCTCTAAAGATATCGCTGACTAAAATTACAATATGTATATGTACATGTATGTGTGTGTGTATACACAAAACAATATATTTGCGATGAACTATTAAACATGACATTAACTGTACCATAAACACGGTTTGTTAAGCTCAGATTGCGCTATAAAAAAGCAGTTTTTCCAGGACGCTTTAGCTACTGCACATGTGCAATGGCTGTTAAGTACCTTGCAACAGTCTGTACATAGCCCCTCCCCCAAAATGATTGTTAATGTTTGTGTGATGCACAATTTTTTCAACTAGAAGGCATGGCTTCATTCACTAGAGCAGACATATTGAGCGTTGCACTTTCCCCTATTAATAATAGCAGAACTGTGCCATCTTGTTAATTCCATAATCTTTGCTTACAGTGAATTCAAGCTATACATTTTAAACAAGGTACTTGGTACTATGTTTCCTGGGACTCCTGGGCAATGTACCATTTGAGCTACAGGAACACTTATTGTGTGGCTTGTTGAAGTGTGCCATTACTTTGCTATTACCTTAATAAGTTTTAACCAAAGCAAAGTCTTAAGATGAGAATATCAAAGGGACTTGGGGGTGGACTCCTTTGATTACCTAGCAACATCCCAGAAAACCTTAGCAACCACACAGAAGTGCCTCGCCCCCATCCATAACATTCTAGTATTGTGGTAACAAATTGTGCGCGTTTGAGCAGAACTTACATTTTCTTCTAAAACTGTACAAATGTAGCTATTCTGCTTAAATTCACTTTTTAATGGCTGTTCATTATAGTGGTATAATCTATTCAGATAACTCCGTCCCTTAATGTATCTAAACACAAAATGCATTGTGGTTGGAAGTTTTACATGCTGCATATCTTCCTATCTACCGCATACTGCAGTTAAGTTAAACAAATGGCTTTGTTAGACTAGCTGTTTGCTTACATTACACATTACACACATCTTTTGGCCATGGTTTGGGTTTGACTATGATTGACAAACAATCAGTGTGTAAGGTTGAGCTCATGAACGTTACAGTTAAACAAAAATCATACAGTTTGCAACATTTTAAATGAGCTACTTAATACAACCACTGACACTGTAAAAGATGATAATTCTTTGACTGCAGTAATTTGGCCATGACTGTATTTTCTAAATGATTTCTCTTATGTGCCATCAAGGGTCACTCATTGAGATGAGAAGGGAAAAAGACAGAATATGAGAGTCTGTGTGTGTGTACTGTACCTACATGCTTGCTGTGGCCTTGACAACATGGGGGATGAGGAGGGTTTTCTGGCAGTGGATCTTAACAGCTGCTAGAGTCCAGATATCTCATGTGTGGAGACCACTGTCCAGAGAGGGCCGCAGGGGGATCGGTTTTTGGTCTGAGCTCAAAAAATCTATTCAAAATACTATTCATTCCCAGAGGTTGACAGGAGTCACCCTCTCAGATCCTTTTGAGGAAATAAGTATGTTGCACATTTATGTTAGATAAAGTGGGAAAAAATACTGTTCTGATGTTCTTGTGGTTATAAATTATCATGCTACCATGAGCTAACTTGGCATAAACCAGATCAAACAACTGTAAAAGCCTAATTCTTCCAAATTGTGTATTCAATCAGTATACTTTCCCAGCACAGTACTGAGTAATTTAAGGTATACTACAGGGACTTAATATGGGTTAAGATTAGGTTTAGGCTTATGTTTAGAGCTGGTAACTACTTTTTTTGCTCTTATTGTTTTTGTCTTAACTGCGGCAAACATTTATGATATAAGCTTAAAACTGTTGTCCCACATTTGCTGATATACTGTCAGAAACATGAAAAGCAGTTTTTATCAGTGCTTTATTGCAATTTTACCAAAACGTGTGCCATTTCTGGCACATAGTCCACCCTACAGAGCACAATATCATCATGTGTGCTCTCAAAGCAGTATTGCGTGTAAAGAGGATTGTTTCTATATTGAGACATACTCAGTGTGCCTTTATAAAATGAACATCCTGTCAAGATAAAATGCTCTACCGCTTGTTAAATATATTTTTACTGTATGTGTCCAAGGCTGCCTATGGAATTGGCCTTGCAACTGTCAGAACGTGCATTCGGCATTGTTGTTTATGGACAAAGTACATCTCTCATATGGGCACCAACGACAAAAAAGCATGTTGTAGTTTTAGAAACCACTTAAGATTGTCAACTCCTTTCTGAAACATCTTAAAATTGAAGTTTTGAAGCAGCAATTGTGGTTGTAGACTTAAATGCAAATGCACGCAAACGTTCAGTAGCACTTAATAATCATTATTGATAAGTAATCAACAAGCATTATTAAGCCTATAGTTCATTATTATGTACATTCATATATATAAATGCTGCCCTCAGATTAAGGTTTGATATAATTTCTCCTAAATGCCTGTTAAATAGTAAACTGTTTAGTATTATATTTGAGCAATGATGTAAAAGGAGCTGTGCTATACTGTGATATAATAATAGCTGGATGACCCCTCAGCCATATTCACAGTAAAGTATGTCTTTAAGTGTCTTGCTTGTAGTCTATAAACTGCACTACATGGCCCCCTAAAAATATTAAGCCACACTTAACAATGCTTGTCAAGCCACAAACGTAAGATATGACATTTATTTATTTTAAAGTAATTTTACCTTCATTCAGCAAAACATTTTACCAAGAAGATGTTTGCTAGACTTTAAATGATATAATAATAAATGTGATAATAAGTAACAAATAAATAACAATAATACTATTCAATGTGTAGAGAGCCACACTTGTGGTTATTCTGCTATACAGCACTGTGTAAATATCAAAGGGAACATAAATACATTAAAAAATTACCTTGGGTCTAATGTGTTAATAGTAGGCCCAACTAAAGGAATATAGTTAAGTTAAAACTGAGGAAAGGCCTAGCAGATTTCTTTGATGTTGTGACAGTTTGATTATATATGAAAATTAATCTTTTTGATATATCTTATACATTAAAAATTAAGTCAAAAAATGTAAAAAATACTTTGGGGACCACTGTATTTGGACTCTATATGTGCAATGCAATGATAGGCTATAGACCTGCAAAGAGCAACAACGTTTTCGCGTCATTGACTATATAATTTTACACGACTGGAACAGCGTATTGACCAGTCATTTTTATGTTATCATGAAGCATGTCTTTACACAACAAAGGACACACTTTTAATTCATTAAATATAAATAAATTAGACAGTGTTTAATTAAGGTTAAATTCATGTTTTCCCCCGTAACAAATCTACTGTACGTCAAAACAGCATTTCTTTGCACGCAACGCCATCCTGGTTGTATTCTTTAACTATCAGACGCTGGTGTTTCAGGAGAAGACGAAGGAATGTTCGCCAAGCAAAAATAGTCCCGCCGGAGTCAAAGCATCGTGGTGATGTCTGTGTGGCGTCTTTATTTTTCGCGTCATATCAGGGACGGTGAACGCCAAAGTGGAGCAAAACGCACAAATGCAGCCACAGCACCCCGGCATAACAAAACTAACCTTGGCAGCAGTAACTGATATATTATCACGTCTCCCACTGTTCCACAATAAAATGTATTTAATTGCATATCTGTGAGACAATTGGAAGGTAACCACCTAGTAGCTTACAGCCAACATAATTAAACCTATAAAAAAGTTGTATGGACACTATAGTATATATATATGGGGGTTTTGTTAGCTCTTTATTCGCGTATTCAAGTCTACCTTAAATCTACTTGAATAATACATCACTATTATTCACTGCACATGAAAA
>JAZGTJ010016135.1:0-12900 GCA_036877575.1 Botia almorhae | reverse complement strand
TCTGATGGGAGAACTTTGAAACAGAGACATCAAAAGGCTTTTAGATGCTGCTGGATGTGGGACTGTGGGACCGTGCTGCTGTTGTCAAGCATTTCCATTTAGAGAAATACATGAAGAGAGAGAGAGGAGTGTGTGTGTGTGTGTGAGAGAGAGAGAGAGAGGGGTCAGGTGGGATTACTGAAGCTACGGTCTCTGCCTGACTCCTCATATCTCTTGCACAAACCTTCTTAAGTCTTTCATATGACTGCCACCTTTGAGGGCTGGACAGGCAGCTGCAGTCCAGAATTTAAAGATTGTCTGTCTACAGCTGTGCACAATCTCAGGAGTGTGAGAGCCATCTGAAAACTGATCAATATAAACCTACAAATCTTAAAACAATACCTGATTATTATGATAAAACTGCCTTTTTCCTCATTCAATTTTATTAACGAGAGAAGGAATAGCACTTTCAGAACCTGGCTGTTGTGTTTTATTGCAGATTTACTATAGACTGACATAAGCTGAATATTAATATTTAATGACAGTATTTAAAGACATGTTATTAAATTGACTATAACAGTATTATCACCTTTCTCACAAACCTCTGTACTATTTGCCTTGTGCGACTAATATTAAATTAACTATTACAGTTAAGATAATAGTTAAGAAAGATGTTTGTATATATTTTCAGCTGATCGTGGCATCAGTTATTTATAAACTGATGACCAAATGAGAAGTGTTGTAGCTGAGCACAAACCCAGATGTGAAGTGTAGATGAGTGCATGTTTTTCATCTGAAAGAGATTTAACGACTCATCACTAGTCAAGATTTTAATTAGTGAGTTGAAACGACTTGCACAGGTAATTTGATGATACTTCAAAAAAAATGAAGGCTGCAAATAATGTTTTACAGTGCAGTATGTCATGATGCACACAGCTCATGCAAATAACCTGCGCTATCACTCTTGCTGATTCCCCCAGAACGCTGCAAAAACTCAAGATAACTGTGATCAGTGTGAACACAGTTCTGTGCAGGATTAAACGTGCTGTTGCTCCAGTATAATGCAGCACAGTTGGTGCTCGTGTTGAATGTTCACTGAAAGTGAATTTGTGACAGTGTTTGGTGTGAGTGCACAGTTTCTAAACCTTGTTGTATTTGATAACAGTCAGGTTGAGTTTGACGCAGGAATCTTGAATCAGTCTTCGGAATGTCTCGTTGAGTGTGATGAGTCTTTTCCTTCAGAAAGTGAAGCAAACACACATGTCCTTGATCTCCCTTCTGTGTGAGTCACACACAGATCTTACTGGCATTGTTTGCTGTCCTGAGGGGAAAAATAAAAACTCATGACAGCATTAAATATTAAGTACTAAAGTTCAGCAGGGGAATATCAATTTGTCGAGTGTTGTGCTCAGTCCGCAGTGAGCTGTATTTTAAAATCAATTATGTTCTGATTGGCTGTTATTGTGTCGTGTCACAGAATTGTTAGTATTGACAAATTACCAGTTGCTTAAAGTGTATTTTGTTATATCTTGTTAGCACAAGTGTTACTTTAATGGGATAATTTACCCATTTTTTTACTTAACCTGTCATTCCAAACCTGTGGCTTTTTTTTCATCTCTTTAAGAACCTCAAAGTTCCTTGTCAGTCCAAAAAGAGTTTTTTTTCTATTAAGCTGCAACAACAATTTGTTTCTAACAAAGTTGTTTCCAGACAGATAGAAATGCAACATTTACACATCAGAGACATCAGTTCTGTGTTCAGCTAGAACAGAAATGTGTGTATAACTCAAGAAAAATAACAAATCTTACATTTGACCACGTTAAAGAAATCCGCACTAGGTTGGCAAAAAAGGACACAGAGGAAATGACATTGTTTCAAAGTGTAAAATAAAGATAAAACAGTTTATCTATTTAAATGAACTCTTCTTGTTTTCTTTTGCAGCTGTTGTTGGCAGTTGTGTATGGATGAAGATTTAATGTGTGTGTGTGTGTGTGTGTGTCCGCAGGCGGCCTGTATTCCTGTGCTGCTGAGTAACGGATGGGAACTGCCCTTCTCAGAGGTCATTGACTGGAGTAAAGCTGCCATCATGGGTGACGAGAGATTACTGCTGCAGGTACAGACAGAAACATCTCACCATCAGAGATGTTCACCTCATTACAAACTGACTCTATAAATCCATGAAACATCTCCATAATCTCTCACACATCAGTTCTTCCAAGAAGGATAATTCTGTTATTTGTTCATGTAGATGTTTGTAGTTCAGCATCTGCCATAAGTGCATAAAATGAGGAAAGTAGGTGTTTTCCTGTGAAGGCTTGTGTTCATGTGCTGATTCTTGTGAGTGGGGTCAATCTGAACGAGTTGTTTGTGCTGTCTGCTTTTAATAAAAATTGTCTTTGGCTTTAGGGTGGAAGTTTGGATCTCTGAGAATTGCAGTATGTTCCTGCTGCATAATAAACTCTTACATGACGACCCCTTAAAATCCCTCAGCAGCAGACTGCAAATCCAGTCACCATTCACTGCAATTGGAACGTTAATTAAATGCCAGTGAAATCCTCATGAGGACGAGTGGAGAATGAGGATGTTTTAAGTGCCTTAATGGCTTCTGAGAAAAAAATGTATCACACTTTTCCCCGAGCCCTTAATTAATCAAGCCAATTTATTATTCCCCAAAATGCAGCACAAAAATGAGCGTATGTTTGCAGACACTATTGATACCTTCATATTTTGGAGTTTCTAAATGACGCAATTAATTACTTCTCTTCTGACATTCAAATGATCTGACTTTTAAAATCTTGCCTGTAGTGCAGACTGAACATAGTCAGAATGCCATTTCAGATTTGCACACACACTCATTTAAACACCTATATTTCACTAATGACTCCTAAAATGATTTATGATCACATTAATGTCATAGTGCATATATATTCTTTTTGAAATATTAGCTAAGTGCTGCCACAGTCATGAAATTTACCCTGAAAATGCCATCGCTATATATTTTGACCTTTTTGACCTAAACACACACACACACACACATACATACACACACACATATGAACAAACACACAATGACTCTGCATACTGTTTCACAAGCATTCCAGCTAATAAGCAACTAAAGCAATTATCTGGTCTGCTCTTTTAAAGTTTTGAAGAGGCATGCTCATCTTTTAGCATCTTTTGAAGGGTCGGATCATAAGGAATAAAATTTTCCTTGATCTTTTAAGATAAAAGAGTTAATTGTACTATTAAAAACACTGAATCTTTTAGAACTTACGACTTTCAGCTCAGTCTGAACAGAAGATAAACAAAGCTGCAAAATGGCGCGTTCAGAAATCACTGCATTTCCTGCATCAGAAAGATACAATATAAACATGATGTCATTGACATGTTAGTGATTTCTACAGTGGAATGAATGTGACAGTCCAGTAGCTCATGTACAGAGAGTGTTCCTTTGATTCTGACGCTAAAGGAGAGGGAAGAAATGATGATTGTGGTCTGTGCCAGCCAAACATCTGCCATTGAGATCAGTGTGAATGCTAGCAGGTATTCAGGTATTATCTCCTGCACAGGACACAGGTGTGAAGCTCAAACGCTGGACTGGTAAACACATTGCTGATAACCACTAAAGCATTCATGAATACACACAGTATTTCTATAGACCTCTAATCTCTCTCTCTCAGGTTCCATCTATCAGCAGGTCTGTGGGTGTTGACAGAATCTTGGCTCTGCGACAGCAGACGCAGTTCCTGTGGGACAGCTACTTCTCCTCAGTCACAAAGATAGTCATGACCACACTAGAGGTTAGTGCTGAGGTACAGAAAGAGATCATCTGTGTCAATGAGGGACTGAAGGTGCTGGAAGTCCTTTAATTACCAGCCTAGACTGAGATCTGCTAGACAGTACAGACAGAAATATGACGGACTATAACTGTGTTCAGATATGGAGGCAGGATTTATGATCACCATGGCGATGTTGGTGAAGCTGACTGAGGCGGCAGTAAAGATGTTGTTCTCAGCTGTTTTTAGGACACGTTTTACATCAGGTGACTCAACACTGTGCTAAAATTATAGTAGCTGTTTACACAACCTGCCCCCCGTCATAGAATCTGTCTAATCTGAACAGAATGTGGCAGATGAATTGACAAAACAGTTTTATTAGATTCACAGCCACAACAAAAGATATGGGAAGGTTTATAACTTCCTTTTAAAGCTGATTTTAGTCTATTTATTGTTTATTACACACAGTCCACCAATGCGAACACGCTACTGTATGTGTTTCTGGTCACCAAGACCCAGAGCCTTCCTAATCCCTCACTTCTGTTCCGCTCGGAGCGCTTCAAGCAGAGCGACGCGGTGTGAAATTCTGAGCTCAGACTCTGGACTGATTTTGCCTCCCTCTGACTGCACCTCAGCTATTCAGTTAATGACACAAAGGGGAGAGCAGGATTGGTCACAGTGAGGATTTCTTCATGTGAAATTATTTAAAGGTGCAGTCAGTCATTTTGTCCTCATGTAAAACGTTTTACACAATACAAAAAAATAAAATAAAATAAGTAACATTATTATAATCATGTCAACTCTCAACGAAGACCAAAATATATGCTAAAATAATCACCTGTTCTACCTTAAAAAAAATGTGACAATATCTGTTTTTGACCAATAATAATAAGGAGAGTGTTCAAGAAACCTGTTTGAAAATATTTTTCATTGTTTTTGCAGTTTTATTTGTTAAATCTAGAGTCACAGATATTACACACTTTACCTTACACAATACTCATAATAATAGCTTACATGCTATACTAATATAATAACTTTATATGCTTTACTTTATGTAAAGCTTTATATAATGCTTCTGGGGACAGACATGAAGAGAAAGCTGTTTATTGACTTACTGTTTAAAACAGTGTGTGTGTGTGTGTGTGTGTGTGTGTGTGTGTGTGTGTGTGTGTGTGTGTGTGTGCAGCAGTAAATGCTGGCTAATTATCTACATTGATTAAATGGCCTCTCCATAGACACGGGTGTACTGCTGCTTCCTCAGAACATTTCCCTGCTTCACACACAAACAACACATTAACACATCAGCACAGAATGACTCTGAGATAAACACACACACACACACACAGGTCAGAAGCGTCACATACACACACACACACACACACATACACACACACACACACAGGTCAGAAGCATCACACACACATAGACACACACACACACAGGTCAGAGGCGTCACATACACACACTGCCTACAGGAGGGTTCTTTAATGAAATCGTGGTTATTGGCTCATGTATTTCTAGACTCCAGAGAGGCAGAACCAATCAGACGCAAGTGAAAAGAGCTCGAGCAGGACAAACAGTAACGAGTCTGCTGAAAGACGTAGTGCTGTTCAGCTAGCATGTCTTAATATGAGGTGACATAGTGAATGCTAAGATGGTGTCAAAAAATGGCCACTTCCTGGTTCCAGATCTTTGTGTTCTTGTTCTCCCTTCAGATTATCCATGACAGGGTCCGGACGCACATGTCCAGGAGCCGGCTGATGTGGAACTCTGTTCCTGGAGGACTCTACGCTCTTCCAGAGTTCTCCAGTGACCCTGCCCTCTTCCCCTTCTACTACTCACCACTCGGTGAGTGTGTGTGTGTGTGTGTGAGTGTGTGTGTGACTTCATCACCTGCAGCCCAACGCAGTAAAACTTTATTGCAGTAAAAATTAAATCATAACTCATAGAGGGATGTTGCAGTGCAGCCTGTGTGTGTGTGTGTGTGTGTGTGTGTGTAGTGGTAGATTATCAACATATATGTCCAGCATGTTCATTCATAAGCAGTCTGGTCTGTGTGTGTTTGCATGTACAGAAGGGTTTATAGTTGATTTGTCCCTGGGCTGCACATGTCAGCAGTAAATCTGTATTGTGATAGGTTGGTCTGTACTCTGCTGTCACAGACACTGTTATAATTCTGATGACAGGACAGTTTAGACTCGCTGTCTGTGGTCATAACTTGACTTCACTGGTGTGCTGTGATATACTGTGTGATGCACTCAGCCAGAGCAGCACTATAAATCTGGTACCTGTGATACGTGCTGTTTAGATTGAGATATCATGCAGTGTGACCACTACACTGTGCTGATGCTTTTCTGTGTCCCTGTTCTGCTTGGAAGAGTCTTTAAAGTCTTTCTGAGGCGCTGCAAGATTTAGTCTGCACATGATAATGTCATGTTTTATTTTATAGCATTTAACTCCAATGACCAAAATGTGATATTTCAGACATGATCATGTGATCTGCAATATTTTCTAGTTAGAAACCGTGTTGATTAAAAAATATTTTTTAAAACAATTAAATGTGTAAATTAATGGTTTAATAGGATATGTCCTTTACATCACGAGTTGTTATTGTCTTATATTACAGTCAGCATGTGGTCAGTACTGTGGAGTGATGTGCCCACAGTGTCTCTGAAAATATAACAATATAATCAAAGAAAAATACTGACACTAATTATATTTGTGCTTTGAAGTAAGAAGAACACAGAGATTGTTTTAATAATGTTTAATAATTCACACATCAGAAGGGTTATGAGTTCATGAAAGGGGTTTAATGATAATTATTGTGCTAACTATAAGATTTATATTGTTTTTAAATAATTTATCAAAGCAAAGAATTAAGATTTCTGAATTAAATGTTCATATTGAGTCTTTTCATGATTTTCGGCTATAATTCAGCTGTGATGTTATAGTTCAGCTGTGATGTTATAATTCAGCTGTGATGTTATAGTTCAGCTGTGATGTTATATTTCAGCTGTGATGTTATAATTCAGCTGTGATGTTATAGTTCAGCTGTGATGTTATAATTCAGCTGTGATGTTATAATTCAGCTGTGATGTTATAATTCAGCTGTGATGTTATAGTTCAGCTGGGATGTTATAGTTCAGCTGGGATGTTATAGTTCAGCTGGGATGTTATAATTCAGCTGGGATGTTATAATTCAGCTGGGATGTTATAGTTCAGCTGTGATGTTATAATTTAGCTGGGATGTTATAGTTCAGCTGTGATGTTATAATTCAGCTGTGATGTTATAATTCAGCTGTGATGTTATAGTTCAGCTGTGAAGTTATAGTTCAGCTGTGATGTTATAGTTCAGCTGTGATGTTATAATTCAGCTGTGATGTTGCTGTGATGTCACATATAGGATCTCTCTCTCTCTCTCTCTCTGTGTACAGTTTTAGCTTTGTGAGACATTTAACTGCTCCTTACGTATGAAACTCATATAAAAAATCTCATAAATCAGCCAAATCAAGTTTAGCTTTAAATCTAATTTCTGTTCATGTTGTTTATGTGATTGGTTTAGGGAATAGAAAATATTATTAACCTGATATAAAATCATTGGAAGGCAATGGAATGACATCACTAAAACACGTGTGTGTGTTTAAATCACATGTTCTTAGATTGTTGTTTTATATGTTTTATGAGGTAAAACTGAGACATTCTGCTAAAATGTGATTACTGTCACTGCTAGTGTTGTTATGAACTCTTCTTTTCTGTTTATAACCAGAAAAATAGAGAAGTTTTAGAGCTTTGATCAGTTCATTTTACCAGTTTCATCTGCTCTGGTTGGCTGTTCTTTGTAGTAGCTTGTAATCAAGACTTACCGTAGCTGTCGTAACCGTAACTTACCGTAGATAAATGAAACGATTTTCTGTGGAGGATAAAAAAAACTGTTTCTCTCTTTGAACAGCTCTTATAAAGCAACATGATACAAGCCCAGAGAGTTCTTATGTGTGCAGTGTATGAAAACAGGATTTTTAATGTGGTTTAAAGTCTGTCATGCATGTGTGTGTGTGATTAAAAACAGGCAGGAGTCCATCTCAGGATTTTACAGCTGTCATTCAAGCGCTCACACCTCTACAGTCTCAACAGCAGCCCATCTTCAAACTCATCCACGCCGTCGCCAAGTCCAAGTTCTGCGCGCAGGTGAAAACATGGAGTCTTACAATGCAAACGAGAAGTGAATAAACGACATCTCTTCTGTTAGCTATAAACAGCTGTTCTTACACGACTGACCAAAGCATGTAAATATGAATTGAAATGAGAAAGTATTGCGGGTATAAATAAGATGCGTTACAAAAATAAAATCTGGAGGGGAGGCGTGTCTATTAACTGCAGCACTGCTTAATGCAAAATGCTTCATATATAATATTTATACCAGCGCTCAGAATGCCCACGATTTCTGACGCAGTTTCAACACGTTTTTATCATGTCTCAGTATGTAGGCGGAGATAAAACATGTCAAGAGATGAAATTGTTTGTAGTGACGTTAACTTCACCCATCTTAGTAACAAACTCTGACCGCCCACAGTCTGTTGCTCAGGCAGTTTCGGTCAGTTCTTGTCCTCTTGGCTGCAGGGCGGACAGAGCAGGTGTATGTTTATTGAAATCTGCAGTCCATCTTATCTGCTTTTAATGTGCTTTCAGATTGTAGTGCTGTGGAACTGTGAGAAACCTCCACCAGCCCGAAACAAGTGGCCCTCCATCTCAACACCCTTCACTATTCTTGAAGGCAAGAGAAAGGTGAGATAAAGATGAGAAGAGAATGAGACAGGGGTTAGTCTACTCAAAAACTAACCTTAACCCTGACACCACCTGTTTTCAGAATAAACATTAATATTTCAGAATATTTACCCCAATGCATTTGGCAGATCCAGATTCGGCAGATGTGTAAGGTACTGTACATTTGATCAATTCATGTGTTCAATGGGAATCGAACCCATGACCTTGGTGTTGCTAGCACCTTGCTGTTTCATTTGAACTACATATATATGATATTTTAAATGCACACATGCTAAACCCCTATTTGTTCCATATGTATTTCATCAGTAAAGCTTGAAAGACACACCAAGACAAACGTACTGTGACAAAAAACACATAACCAGACAGATGTCACCATTTAATGTCTCTAAATTTAAGACTATGTGTGTATGTGTTTATGTGAATGTTCTGAATGTGTATCTTATCATTAGCACCTTTCAGATATTAAGTGCTCAGCGTCTCTCTCTGTCTTTCTGTCTCTCTGTCTAACCTGAGCAGATTGTGTTGATGTCACTGCTCTATATACTCACTAACAAACTTATTCCTAGTCGTTTTATGAAATATTAAAATGTAATGAAATGTTCAAGCCAGAGGTTTAAAACTACTGAAAATCAGCAGAAAATCACAGCGATTAAAGTCAGCTACCAGGCACTGAAAGTTAACCTGTTAATTTAAGAGATTAATTAAATTCGATTAACACATTTTAATGCAATTAAAATAAAATAACTCAGTTATGTAATTTAGCGCTAACGCAGGTGTCTGTGGCAAACACACAAACATGTTTTTGTCAACTTATACAATATGTTCAAGAGGGTTCATTTTATTTTTTTAAAAATTCAACTCCCCAAACTGATAACACCCCTAATTTTACACCAGTAAAGAATTTGACACCAGTAAAGAATTTGACACCAGTAAAGAATTTTACACCAGTAAAGAATTGTTAAGGTAATAAATGAGTTTAATAGTTTGTTATTGTAATGCGCTTTAAAACCACACAGGCGGGACTGTTGTAGTTATACGTGCCAACAGAAATAAAGACTGTCATATGAACTGTATGATGAAATGAATTAATTTTAAGACTATAGTTTATTGACTGTTCTGCACACTATCTACACGATCTGCTATTCTGTCTACACACACAAGTCCAGTGAGAGAAGTTCTGCTATAGTTGTGAAACTAACTTATTCACTAAAACATCAGCTGAAGTTATTCTTTCCTCTTCATTTCACATGATGTCACATGAGTCATTACAGACATTCCTGTTCAGATGACTGATCACACAGTCACATGACTACACACAGTGGTTTCTTTCCTCAGTTTTCTGCATACAGAACTGACACTCAGTCTAGTGTTGTGATGTCAGCTGCTGCAGATAAACTAAAGTTTCAGGTCAGACAGACTTTTGCTGTTCTTGGCAGAATAAGCTGGACCAGAGTGGACCAGACCGTATGGCAATGGTCAAAAGTCCAGCTGCATGTGTCTATATCAGAAAACTGTGTCTATATCAGAAAAGATGAGCAGCAGGAAAAGGGGTCAGTTGTTAAGGGTCTTTCTGTTGGAAAAATAAAAACTGATGCAGACGTTTCACTGACCTCAACCAAATCATTTCAAGTGATTCGTTATAAAACTGACATTTCGATTATAATCATCATGAGAGGCAGATCTGAGCATCATTTATCAACATGCTAACATATTTTAAGGGGTACATTAATGGCTTTCACTCCAGCAGGATTTGCTTCTGGAAGTCTTGTGAGGACGACAGCTCAGATTTCTTAATGGAAAAGTGAGACATGCTGTTTAACAGCCTGTTTTGTGTTATATATGAACCACAATCAGATTAGCCTCTGTTAACCACCTCAGTTTCTGGTGATATCATGTGATAAATCACTGATTTTAAACCATTTAGATCAGAAACAGCCACACAGATCAACACAACAGAGATGTAAATGAAAAGCATCTACCCTGAAGGGAATGAGAATCTGTGTGTGTCGAGCAAGTGTGAAATATATCATCTAAATGTTAATCGAAAGCCATTTGTCATAATTAAATCTTATTGTGACTAATACACTATCAAACGCCACATCCAAATCATAACACACTTTGCTCTAAATCAAGAAAAAGTGAGTGAGTGTGTGTGAGTGAGTGTGTGTGTGAAGTGCTTGTCTATTGGCATCTTATTGAGTCTGGTTAAATAATATCTACAGTTATAAACAGAAAGATGGACCCTTAAAAAGAGACATGATGCACGTCAGAGTTGAAGGTCTAGGAAACGGCCCTTATATGTTTTATCTGATTTATTATTTTTATTGACACCAAAATGTATTTCAAATGCACATTTGTCTTGCACACAAATTATCCTGTCGGTCTGAATTAAACTTTATATTTATCAGATATTGTGACATTTTGATAGTTTTGAATGATTCACAGAATGATTCTCCTCTAATGACACAAACTGAGTGAGGTAAATCTGTCTGTGTTTAGAATCAGCTCCTCTGAAGGTTTTGAGTAAGTTACATGAATGAGTTTATCTATGCACCAGGAACACTTGTGGAGTTATTTTAGTTAAACCTCAATCCTTACACGTGCGGTTGTAAATTATTCAGAGGTTTTAATGAAGAGTCAATAGCATAATTAGGTTTGCACCCCCCGGTGGACCCCATTTACCGTAATGGATTCAAACAGCATCATTGTAATGGTGCGGCAGATCAATTGTAGAAAGCAGCGATTCTCGAGTTACTGCTAAATAATCTCTGAGATGTCTCTCGTGTGTGTGTGTTAAAATCCTATGAAAAGACAGTTGTAATCATATTGAGTTTACAGAGCTGCAGTCAAGACCGGACCCTTCAGAACCAGACCCTGAGACCCAGATCCAATACTTTACTGATGCTTTACTGATCCGAAACCAGGAAATGAATCGATGACAACGTTCATTTGAGATATTTAGCAATCCTTTGCTTTATTTGTATATGTTTTGATATATGTATATATATAGTAAAAATTACAATGAATATAATGTGAAGGCTTATGTAACATTTCACGTATTATGCAAAACATGATGTACTTCTTATGTGCATATCACTTGCCAGGCTGAACGACTGAACACGTGTTCAAATATTTGTTAATATATGTTAATATAGTTTCAGTCTGAATACATTATATTTATGAGCTTTTCATCTTATTTTCTTAATGGAATTTAGGGGCTTCTGTTGATCATGGGCCTCTGCGCTCTGCATATACTGCATTTGTGCAGTAATACTGTTAAAAAGATGATCAATGATAAATGATGATAAAGTTTCACTTTACCCTTTTCATTTTTTAATTACATTTCTTCACCCTTTTTCTAACACAGACACCTCTCAATATGCAAATGACCTGTCAAAGGGAGACATAGCCAAGAAAGACAAGCCAATAAAATATAAATAAGTGTGTGTTGGCTTTCCTAGCTGGGATTAGTTCATTCATACCCTCAAGCTGTTGAGGAAACCTGTGTGACTTTCTTCTGTGAAACATTAAAGATCTTTGTGCTTTAAAATAGAGATTATACTTTGTCAGATATTAAACTGCCGTTGTGACTTTCACAGGAAGACAAGATGCAAACAGCTGTCGAAGTGTTTAGGTGATTAAAGACAAGTCAAGTTAAATTTATTGTACTAAAAACATGAACAATAGCAAAAAACAAAAACTGTTGTAAGCAAACTGTTGCAGGCTACCGTCTAAATGAACTACTGTCAACCAGAATTTGTATTAAAATGTGTGAATGGCTGATGTCACTTCCTGTTTCCCCTCAGACGATGAGTGGCCGTTTTTTTCCTCATCATGCCATCAAAACTGACGCGGTTCTCAGTCTGGACGAGGACTCAGTTCTGTCCACCAATGAGGTGAGAGATTACACATTTGATTACTGTAATAACCATTCATTTAAAACATTGTAGATGAGTTGAGTCTGAGTCGATTTCTGGCTCTGTTTAAGAAACATGTGAACAGCCATACTATCACTTACTATCACTTACTATCACATACTATCACATACTATCACTTACTATCACTTACTATCACTTACTATCACTTACTATACTATCACTTACTATCACTTACTATACTATCACTTACTATCACTTACTATCACTTACTATCACTTACTATCACATACTATCACTTACTATCACATACTATCACATACTATCACTTACTATCACTTACTATCACTTACTATACTATCACTTACTATCACATACTATCACTTACTATCACTTACTATCACTTACTATCACTTACTATCACTTACTATACTATCACTTACTATCACTTACTATACTATCACTTACTATCACTTACTATCACTTAC
>JAZGTJ010016134.1:0-12900 GCA_036877575.1 Botia almorhae | reverse complement strand
AGCTAAAAAGCTGGTTGCTGGATGTCTAGCTGATTAAATGACCATCATAACCTGTTCCTAAATATGCACATAATGCAAATAACCAGGTGTCTAAAAATGTTGTTGTTGGTTCTTAGTGATTAGATGCATGTCTGTTTGGTGATTGTGTAGCTCAATGGCATTTCACACACACATTTTAACACTCCTCAACTCTGGAGAGCTGCCACACAAACATGCTCAGACTCACTTGAGCCTGCACTTGTAATCAAACAGGGTATTTGTTTATAAATCACACAGTATTTACTGGGTCTTAAGAGGCTCATCTTTTGCTCTAAATGAACTGAAGCTCTATGAATAGTCAGTAAACTGCAGTTTTAGCGGGCAGCTACAAGAATTTAGTCTCTCAAGAATCCTCACAGGTCAAATCACTTCTCACTGGGGAGGAAAACAATGACAAAAACATGCTTGATGGGGGAGGAAATCACCAGCAAAATTATTTCTGAACAGCAGTTTTGGGTTAGCACTGGAAGATGTGGAATTCTTTTGGTAAAATGTCAGAATGAGTGCCACTATAAAAAACTTCTGAATCAGAATATGCAAAATTAGAAAGTAAATCACTAGATTATAAACAATGACAACTAGTTGACTCTAAATCAGAAAAAAAGAGAATCAGTGGATTCAAATTCAGAATCAACATCAGAAGACTGAAAATCTGAATTATTACAATCAGTAGAATAAACATTTAAATCAGAAATGTCAAATTGTATTCATTAACTATTAATCATTTTCATGTTTGAATCAGTAACAGTATATTCAACAAACATGAGTGAAGCATACAGAAATGCATCCAAAAGGTTTCTTTTTGGATGGTTTGCAGGTTATCTGATGCTATTTAGCAACTACTCAGAAGTCACTGAAGCACCATTCATTTTTATTCCTAGCTAGTATGAAAGACAGTCTTCTTTGTCCTTTAACAGAAAAGCATAAACAAAACATAAATGGAAAAAGACTCAATTGGGACGGAGGTAAAAAGTCTTAAGTGACCTTCACAAGAAAAAAACAGTCTGAGTGAGTCTGAAGAAACTGTGTGTGTGTGTGTTTTAGAAGCATTCCAAAAGCCTGTTATCTTTAGTGCACAAATTATTCAAGAACTGTTTATTTTCATGCTGTAAGCCTATTCCAGCTCCACTCAATCACAAATTTGCAATACAATATTTTTTCCTTGTATTTTTCTTCCTTAGTTCTTGTTTCTGTATATGGACATAAGAAGATAAGAATGTCCTGCCAGAAATGCTAATGATGGTTTCAAATAAACCGGTGACAAAGAATCATACGGCTAATTGCAGAGTGGGATGATGGATGAGTTTTTGTCGTTTGTCAGGAACAGTTTGAGAAACAGAGCAGTAGCACATGCTCAGAGTTGACAGACAACTGAGTTTCCTGGTAAATCTGTGTTCAGGCTCCAAAATGTACTTTTTGCACTTGTTGATAGAACTAAAATAACAAGACGCATGGTAAATTTTCCCCTTCATATATTTGTTTGGAGGGTAAATGTGCGAAATAGTTCACATACGTATTCGTTGTAAAAAAGCTTTAGTCATCCCAGATAAAATTCTGATAGTAAATTTTTCATTAGGGTAAAAGTTATTAATAGCTGTTCCAAGAGTCTTGATAGATGGATTCTTTTCTACACTTTCATCGGAATCACATATACACCATGCAGCAATAGGAAGAATACAATTTTTACAATTTGATTTATAACGTATATGTTGCAGTTCCTAATACAGTTATCATGCATTACCGAGTAACTCGCAAGTGGATTTTTTTAATTTATTTTGCTTAAAAGTTTACATGTGTTTTTATTAAATTTATATCAAATCTCTGAGATAGTTTTACTAAAATTTACAAAACAATTTACTAATATTTACTAAAAATAATTCATGTAAAACAATTTTAAAGTGAGTTCATTTAAAAAAAAATTGACATTTAAATTGATTTTGACAAATCTGAGCAGAATTTGAGACACTGCTGAGATCTGTCCTGAATCTCAAGGGGAGACGTGAGATTTTACACAAAGACTTCAGCAAGCCTCCATTTGCTCTCCATTTCATCTCATTGACAAAAGCCAATTTTTACACATGGTGGTCTACCCTGAGAACCCTTGGTCACACCCAACACTTCCTCTGCTGCACACCACGGGGTCAACCACTTATTATCAGAGCGAACAGGAGGTGGAAACCAAAAGGAAAAGAAGTAGACTGGTAGACTTCCAAATGCCTTTCATGTCTGTTCCCTTTGATCTTGGCACTTTTGCACTGGAGGAGAAGTGCCGGGTGATTACAGCAAGACCCTGTCGTGCGGATCTGTTCCATTAACCGTAACGGCCGAGATACCTTGTGATCTTTCTAAGCACTAGGTGGACATTGTGATAGGCGACTTCAAGACGTATTAGACATCCAGAGTCATCACAGACTCCCACGACAAAGACAACACAAGCCATTAACATGAGCAGAACCCCACTGAGTGCTTTAAAAAACTTGCTAGAGCAGGAGGGGCAGTGTTCAATGGCTAACATTCAAGTCATTTCAACCTTAATGGCTACGACTGCGAGCAAGATAAAACCAGAGGGGAGCGAGACATTCCTGCAGTTATGCTTCAATTACGGCACAGGCCTTGAAATGATTTGCCTGGCAGGCTGAACCACCAATTTTCTCAGAGAAGACTTGCTGAGGATTAATAAAGTTTTATTTCTCATCAAATTCACACCTCCAAACTATATTTCAATGGGAGCATGACAAACATTTTATGACTGAACCGTGAAAATGGACTGGCCTACCTCATAGGGCAGTGAAAGCGCGAAAGAACGGAAAAAGCTCAAAGTAACTCACCTCAACTTGATTAGCCGCCACGGCTCAGTAGGCTGGCTCACGGCAAAACATCCAATTGGCCGGATAAACGAGCGGTCAATGTTTTAACACATCATCAGTTTTTTGAGACTTTTCTTTATTTTAACTTCGTAAGTGAATCCACAAGGACCTCAAGGCAAAAGGATTAATGAAAGTTAATCATTTAGTTGAACCTGTGTTAAACTCCTTTGAGCTACGAGGAAGCGTGAACAAGTCATCACCAACTAAAGAAACAGCACTACAGAACACTGTGGAGCAGAAAAATCCAAACCAAGCACATAAAGTAAACAAACAACACTGCAGAAAAGCAGCACCACAACCTATCACAGTGCTTTAACGTTGGCTTGGGGCCTTCAACAACTTAATTAAAATAAGTCAATATTTGACTAGAAGTGTATGAATGATCTGAGCTCTGTTGATCTCAGTGAAAATATATACTTATATTTTGTTCCCAGGATGGTAGATTTTAAAACGGAAGTTTTATAGTGCATTAGAAAACAAAGTAAATAAAGTTATGCCCATGTGGGCTACAGATATTTCATAGCTTGCAATATATGAACTAGATCAATCAGGCGTTTTTACATTTATATTTTAATGTATTTGGCAGATGCTTTCATCCAAAGCAACAGTACATTCAAGGTACACATTATCAGTATGTAAATTCCTGAGGAATTAAACCCATGGCCCTGACGATGCTAGCACTACGCTCTAAACGTTAAGCTACAGGAAATTTTGCAACCTTTACTTAGGTGATTACATCAGAACGCCTTCTCACTTTCAGGTAACAAATGCAAAAATCTTACTTCAAAAAAATTGGTGAACAAGTCAGTAAGATAAACTTTACAACGTATATAAAAAGGGAGATAAACTTTTGAGCAATTACCCCTGCTTTTCAGCAATCTTTGAACAAGTCATATCTTTCGAATATGCTTTCAAAGCCTCAAAAACCAAACAAAACATGAAAAATTAGGTGAAGGCATACCTTTAGAAGAAAGCCAACCCATAAATAGCAATTGTTTACAGACAACTGAACACGTCTGCTTGCAAAACAATTGTCCACATTGCATTAATTCACACCAAGTTTCCAAACTTAATAGCACGGCAACATGGCCAAATGCTTTAGACCTGCCAGGATTTCAAGGGTTGTTAATTTGATGGGCTTCTAATCAAAAAATGGTCCACGGGAAATGCAGTTCATTCCAAATGAAGGTTCATCAAAGAACATATGGTGTGCACTGTTCAGCCAAAAGCATCCCATTAGTTGTTCACAGTGAATCGCTACATCGCTACATACAATCGCTGAACATGGATGTATTTCTACCCAACAAAGAAGTCCAAATTCGTTCTGCCAAATGGTCTTTGTCCACTTTATTTCTTTTTCTTGGTTTTCACTTACCCAAAATTCATTTAACCAATTATGAATACTACTGCACATTAAGGAAATGACAAATGATTATTTTAAATGAATGGCAGTTTTAACAAGAACTGACAGAATGAACTCTAGCAGAATAAACTCAAGCATCCGACTGCTTCTTCTTCAGAACATTTCCTCTCAGCTAGCATGAAACTTGTAACACTGGGACCTCCCTCACCTCATGTCTTACCACAGGGGGCTCAGATCAGGGTAATACAAGTTTAATAAATGAGAGTACGGGAACATAAGAGGAAAAACAGGGCCAAGACTAGCAATGAGGTCTAAAATAATGTTGGACTGAATAAAACACTTGGCCTGCATCGGAGAAATACAAAAGCATTACATCTCCACACTGCTGGAGGCAGAAGTGGCTGCTCGCCATTTTATTGTTATAAAATTGGAAAATGTGGAAATATTGGGAAATTTACTTATTTTTTCCTAGGGTATCACTGGAATGATTACACATAGGGGTTGTAAACATATGTGTTGAAGTGGTACAATGGCACACTGATATGATTTATGAATAATATTTACATGGTGGTCCAAGTGTACCATGTTTTTTTTTTACGAATACCATGGTATTTTTTATGTCTTTTTTTACAATCCACATCTTTTTCTCTCATTTCACTTTCTTATCCATAAAAAGGGCATCCATAAAAGAGTGTTATTTCATTAACATTTCTCCAAAGAAATACATACTCAGAATACTCCCTTTTCATTTTAGCACCAGTATCTTCTACCTCTTTACATCATTCCATCCATTAATTGTCCATCAAACCTTAAACAATATGTCGGTGACAAGAATAAGGTGTTCTGTCTTGCTTCTTATGAAATAACTTCTGCCGTTACAAAACACACTTAAGCTACAAATTCCGGAAAACTAGAAACTCACACAGTCACAAAAAAAGTCACACAGAAGTCTTCTCGGTTGAAGTTCTTCGATGCGAGGCCGGGCACAGTTCTGTCATGCTTTACTGAACATTTCTCTTTACACTTCAGTCTTTGTATATTTTATTGTTTTATCTACCCATCATTTCCATCGACTGGGCCTTCCTCATGTATACCCACTGAGTGCTAAGGCCTGTTCTGCTTCTCATTAACATCATTAAATATTCAGACAATAAGTTCAACCCTCACGCTCCAAATCCCTCTTGTGTCTCACCTTAATACATATTTCACAAGTGCCGCCACGAGGGGAACATTTGCTCAGTGGTTGTGTCCTGTTGGGAGCCCCCAACGCTGAAGTAAATTCGAAACAAGGTGCAAAATGACACCACAGTAACACTTCAATGCTAAATGTAGCCTATTTTTGGCAACAGACGTGCCTGTTTTAGTTAATGAAAAATTTATGAGTTATTTGACAGCCATATACTCTAACATTACGTTGACATCTATTCACTAAGACGTTGACATAAATGGTCGATATTGCAAAGTATTGCCATCCTAACACCACAAACAATGTTTTTTTTTCACATTAGAAGGATCGTTTATCCAAAAATTACAGTCTTGCTGGAAACAGCAACATTTTATCATGCTTTCTACCTGGTTTATTTAAAAGACGTGTACAGCCAGGTGTGCTTTTAAAAGCAAGACAATTTTGTCATCATCCATTAACTCACATGTGATTACAAACCTGTATAATTTTCTTTCTTCTGTTAAACACTTGACAAAAGAAATGTTGACGCTGCTGTACATAGAATGAAAGTGAATAGTAACTGAGGCTGTCAATCCCAAAAGTTCTGCCTACCATCTTATTTTGTGTTTCACAGACAGCAGAAAGACATATAGGTCTGGAACAACAAAACAACAGCTCTAGAGGTAAATAAATGATGAACGAATTTCCATTTTTTTCCAAAACCGATGAAAAAAGAATGTAAAATGAGTAAAAGATCAGAGTTTTGAATCAATATACACTAAACTGTCAGAACGTCGGACTGATCAGCCCAGGTTTGTATTGTTTTTTTTGTGTCGGAGCACGTGGTTGTTTAACAACTCGTCACATGCTCCATTGTCCGTGTCTGCCCCGCCCTCTCGTTTTGTCCTAGCCATGTCTCATCTCTGTTATCACTCTCACCTGGTTATGCATTCGTTCTCTCCCCTTTATATTTCCCTCGTGGTTTTCCCTCATTGTCAGATTGTCTTGGATGTATCCAGTTACCTGACCAAACTTTAACCGGTCGAATTAAAGTAAGTAGTAAATTTCAGTATTCTAGTGTCTGTAGTTAGTCAGTTAGCTTGGTTCATGTCTTGTCCTGTCCTGTCGAAGCTTCAGGCCGTCTGCGTTGTTGTGTGTTGTTTTTCAGTGTTATCGCCACCAGCTTCCTGTCTGTCCGTGGAGCTGCTCTCTGCTCGAGTCTGCCGTCGCTGTCAACTCTCCACTTCACTCACCTGCTCTTTGCCGGTTCCTGCCACTATGCTCATCCAGCCGCCAACCGTCTCTCCTGCCCTGTCCGTCACCCTCCCGAGGTCCCACCATCACCCCTGTCTGCGCCGGGCTGTCCTCCTGGATCCAGAGTTCACCGTCCTCGTCCGAGCTGTGGTTGTTGTCTCTGCTTCATCAACATTAAACCTTATTTGTCAATAAACCCCCCTTGCTTGCATTTGGGTCTTCTGTTGTTTCTCCTCAGTGAACCTGACACTAAACATTAGCTAAGCTGGTAGCTAGGCTGATCTCAGTCATGGCTTTGATCTCCAAGGAACACATAAAGTGACTAACTGACCATAAGTCATTTTGAATAAAGGCAAATGTGTACATTTAAATTACAACACTATCATATCATGACCCAGCTATCAATATAATATTGTATCATGTATTATTGCATATTGCTACCAGCTGATACCCTTTCCAAACAGATACAGTGAGTCAGGTACTGTTTGCGCCTGAAAGTGATGATGAAAGGAAAAATAAGGGGTTAGCTGTGGAGGTGGGGAAGACGGTGTGAAAATAGTCGGCGCAAGCAAAGTTTAAACAGATTAGTGACTCATCCTTTCAAATCCACTTGGCCGAGAATTTTAACGACAGCCTTTGAAGTTTCTCTTGCGCCGCGAGAGTCAGTGGAAATGAATTCATTGCGCCTTTTTAAGCCCATGTATTGCTGCTACCTACATAGTGCTGACAGAATGTAAAAATTTCAATAAGATTTCCTCCTCTCTGCTACATTAATGAAATAAACCCTTGGCCATCTGTATTGCTCTATTTGGGCCAAAGGTAAAATACAGCATAGTTTCAGATTCGTTAGACTTTATGCTCAAAAGTCAGCTTGACAAAAAGACAGAAGTAGTAGTAAAAACAATTATAGAAGTCTGGGGAGTAGAGCTCAAAATGTGATATGGATTGTGCTGAATGCTAACCACAATCCTGCATCTTTTAAACAAGTTCCCAAGAAGAGAGATTCTGCCAATTTTATACATTTTCATAAGAAACCTAACATGTTCATTTATAAACGGGGCCACTGTTTGATTTTGCCTTTTTTTGTTGGTGGGCCCTAGGAACTAAACATTGTAACTTCTAAATGAAAAGAGAAAGTACAGTAGAGGACAATTCTTTACATTCTATTTGTTCTTTTATCTTCAATTATTCTCTTCAGGTGATCTATCAGTAGGAGGCAAATAATTTGTGCCCTGATGGGTAAAAGCCATTTTATATCTTGGCCAAACTAGGTGAAAACCAGGTCCATCAGATGGTAGTCCAGCATATCAAAAATCCAGACTGGCTAATGACGTAAATACTAGGACCAACTAGAAACCACCTTAGACTGATTTTTGGTGGACTTTTAAGCAGTTGTAGAGGGAAAAACTACAAGGCTTTCACAGACATCTCCTGACTTTAAATGACCAGAACGGACTAGTTAAAATCCACCTAAAAACCAGTTACCACCTGATGCTGGTTTTAGATAGATTTTCCAACAGGGTGAATAAAAAAAAATACAACACACTTGATTTAATTCACTTTCAAGGCCCAGTGGATCAATGCAAGCCACGAATGTTATGTCTGAACAAAAGTTTTTAATAACACGCTACTCTTGTCTACACAAAATGAATTAGCACAAGTGCCAACAGACTCTCTCTTAGGTAACTGAACTGTTGTTTATGATACCCTCTATTGATTCTCTTAGTGTTGTGATTCATCTTGCTGTCTAAATATAGTTTCCAAAAGCACTTTCAGGTGTCATTTGTGCCAAGTGTTTTTATGAAATGAAATAAATAAGTTTGCCTACAGTGGGCGCCTTAGCATCCAATCGTTTCTGTTCTCTCCTTCTTTATTCACCTTCAAACAACATTGTCCACATCTTCCTTTCATACACGCACCTTCTCTATTGTGAGTATCAGTTTAAACACAGGCGTTATAAGAACCAATATAAAAACAATGATATGCCCTTCAATTCCTCATTGGTTATGCACAAAATTAGAGAGGAAAGTAATTAAAATGACCATCCGGGGAAGAGGAAGCAACCGAAGCGGGAAAAAGAAGGGAATGAGGAAAAAAGATGAAAAAAACTTCAAACAGCTCAAGCTCCCAAGTTACTGGGCATGTAGGCTGCCGTCTGTCCTTGACACACAAGAGCAGATCACCTGCTCGACTCGGCCTCGTACTGAAGGCTGACAGACTCTCAGTTGTACAGCTGACTCAAATCAGCAGTGGACCTGACCACCCATGACAGTTTGACACAAAGTGTACAGACATGCTGTGCGTGAATGAATTTCTAGCAGACCGCAGATTTTAAGATGATCAACTGATAACTAGCCAGCCTGGCCAGTGATCAAAAGTCTGACCACAAGTCCGGTCAAAGGTTTTCAAACAAATATTTTCACTATTTTATTTATTTTTATTTTATTATAATTTTTTTGTGAAGTAGCAATTTGTTTTTAATGAATCTGAGTAAAGACTGTATGAAATAAATGTTATTTTTAGCTATGTTGTGTACGTATTATTTGCTTTTGATTAATAGCATTGTATAACTTCATCTTCTATGAATGTGGTTGCCAGGATATTGCTGTCTAGTTCAATCACTAGGGAAAAATAAAATATTATTGAAGTATCATCCATGTCTGTAACACAAACCGTGCAGGAGAAGTTACATGCGGAAGTGTAATACTTGAATTTGAGGGCTTGTTAAAACATCTAACCCGATAAATGTATCACTAGTCATGTGGTGTTTCCTATGGAGGGGGGGGGGCAGTTTTAATTACAGTATTGCTGCACATACAGTTATTTACTTATTGGTACATGGTTTCCTACTGTAGGCTAGAACTGAACAGTTTACATTCATGTGTTAGGACTGTAATAAGCCATGTGGAAAATTAGATACATTAGACTACGGTATAACAATACAGGATAACATTAAAAGCCAAAACTGAAAACAGTGAAAATTGATTGGATTTATTTAAGGATAAATCACGAATGCTTTAGTGGCTGTATTGAATCTTGTGGAGGGAATATGGTCTGTTTGACTATACACCGCTGTATATGCAATTAAAATCAGCATTGGAGTAATGAAATTCTATACCAATATTTTTCCATGCAATGAAAAGCTCATATCTTGTATAGCATTGCCATCATCCATTTTCATGTGCTTTTAATACACTAACAGTACATTTAACCTTGAGTGAATGAACAGCATTTTTGCCAGAGTCCTAAAAAAGACCCAAACACTGCATCATACACAGGCAAACAGCCAGAAATACAGCTCAGGCCCTGAATCAAACCCTCTCTAAATGTAATGAATACAGACTGAGGCTGAGTGCAGGTGTGTCCTATTGCCAGTGGAACGCAACCGATTGCGGCCTTGTTCAGTAACGTGAATAGCCGAGATGTGAGGGAGAGACTTGGTTTCCACACAAAAATGTGGATAAGAACTTTATACTCCATAAAGGCTTTTCATTTTGGGGTGTTCTATGGAAAAAGGTCTGCTGGGGTAAAAAGAGACAGGCGTGTAGTAGATAGTGCCAGCCTTTGGGTCTGACCTCTATTACTGTGACTGTGAATTCTGGGAAACGAGAGAGTCTGATCATGGCGAGGGACCAAAAATGACCATAATCATCAAAAGCTCAAAGTGCCACAGGACATTTCATAAGCAGTCCATCCACTGCCTCCTGACTGTCCCCTGACTGTAAATAGCTGTAATAGAGTGAAAAGAAGAGGTTGTTTTTCACACAACAGCAAAATAGGGTTGTCACTCCTGTTTAAACTGCTTAATACTGTTCACACACAGTTCAGGAATGAACAGGAGTGACAACACCACCGAAATTTTGAGAGTTTGGAAAACCTGTTAGTAACACACTCTTTACTCCATCAATAAATTGTGTCTTAGTTGGATTCAATTGTGAAATAATGTGCCAGTTATGATTTGACTTTCCTGGGTTATAGACAGCACCATCTTCGATATTTATTTTAGTCACAGTCACTATGGTTACAGATGTTATTCACAGCTTTTACAAGAACAGTAAAGTTACTCGTTGAACCACACAGCAATCATGCCACTCCTGCAAGCTTTCATATGAACAGAGCAATTAGATATTCACATCAATAAGTAAATACATTCTTTAATCCCAAAGCAAGATGAAAAATAGATGGAGGGGGCCATACTTCCTTCAGCCCTGGCAGATTGAGAGATGCTGGCTTATCTGTTTACCTGCACCATTGCCCATTGTGACCCATGAGCACACACACACATACGGTAACAAAGAGGCAGGCTGGTTGTCTGGACTGAGATGGCCTCAAGGTAAACCCCCTGTCATTACCTGACATCTACAGCCAGAAACTGGGAAAAAATGTATGATGAGAAAGAGCAGAGGAAGAGAGAGAGAGCCTTCCACAAGCAAGATAGCAGTCCCTCGCATTATACTTATAAATGCTCTGGTCAGTTTGCCTGAGTCTAGCCAATAAAATATTATGGTTTTTCTAAAGTAGTGCCCTTATTTCCTCCGCAAGAAGTCATTTGTCGGTACACCCTGAAAGCAGAAATGCTGTGCGATGAGGCATAAACACTTCCATTCATATTTGATGTTTAATATACAGTTCAGTATAGATGTGTGGAGCAGGGCTTTGAACCAATAGGATTTCACTGTGGGCGGTTTCACACAATGCCCTGCTCCTGTTGTGGCTGGTTGAAGTGTGATGTAATGCTGAGAAGTTGGCAGAGTCTTCTCTTTTTAATGATTCTCAACGAGACGCAGACTAGGGGCCCTCAATAAATTTCCAACGGGGCCCCAAGATGCCTTAAAATGATTTAAAATAACACAAAACAATTATTAAAATATACTAAACTAAAAATTATAAAATTTCTTAGCGTTTTATTTAAAAAACAAACACACGCCTATCAAGTTATGCCATGCTCTTGAATATTTTATTGGGTTGCAAATTGTGAGTGGAGGGGGGCTTTAAATATTGTTGTAGACAATGGTGGGTTGAAGTCATAATTGTTCAAATACACTGCCAGACAGTTTGATAGCTTGACTTACCCAGTCCTATTCACCTGTTTCCCCTCTGTCTCTCAAGAGGTCTTTCCAATACACCCACACAGTACCAGCACAATTAACACAGTATGTAACTCTACGATCTTCTTATGCCAAAGCAAACATTCCAACAGCTGAGGAGGATGTACAAGTATATATGGGAACTCTGAGCTTTAGCCTGAAGGAATCAATTTGTTTAAGCAGAACCACACAGGGACGAAAACTTTGACGAACAGCAGACAAGCACGAAACAATGAGATAAAACAAGCACCTTGGTGCAAGAACAGACAGCTCTAATGACAAACACAACACAACCGCCTGCATGCTGTCCTGTTTTGATATAAAAATGTACTGAGAATGTTACAAAATGATGGAAAGGGTACAAAAGAGAAGAGGTAGTTTGTTTACAGTTATTTGTTATGGTGGTAGACTTTGTATCATAAAGTGGTCAGAATATTTGGACATTTAAGTCCAAGAAATTGCATTACATAACAAAATATTAAACCAAGAAACATATGCAAACAAATAATGATACAACTTTTTATGTATGGACCCCTCTGAGTGTGGCTAAAATAAAAAACCTCAGGTAACATCTAAAAAATATTATTGTACCACTCAAGCTCACATGGTCATTAATGGCACAAACAATTCCTTAAAGTGACCATCACATGTATAATTTGCTAACGGCCTTGTGGAAGGGCCCTTCATTTAGGCATTTAATTGTTTACTTTCATTTGGATTGATTCTTTGGGTGGCAACCCCTTCCTGCAGTTCTATAACAATGCTAAAATGAGAATTCAAATAAATTTAGAATTCACCAAGTGTCCAAATGCTTTGTTTAATGTTTCTTTAAAATAAATTCCACTTGGTTTGATATTTTGTTTCATATAGGCAAAAACATTCCTACATTTTAAGTGTGCCTTCATTTCCAAATACTTAGTCTGGGCCACATTCAATACCCATCAACTGTATAACCACTGCCTGCTGTAAAAATGTATGTTTCCTTCCTGTTATGACTCCTTGGCTTGATACGCATTGACGCAGGGCTTTCAGTGTCTCAGCAGTGGGTCTGTGGCCCTGCAGGCTGCAGTGATTATGAACATGACTGTCACTGCCTCTTGCCTGCCACACGTGTCATAACAGCCC
>JAZGTJ010016132.1:0-12901 GCA_036877575.1 Botia almorhae | reverse complement strand
TGTTTGTGTGATTGTGCTTACACCTGACAGAACATTGACAACTGTTGCTTTCTTGTTGTGCAAGAAGTTGTGACTGTAGTAGAGCTCACCTTGCCAGCAGGCAAGACTGCCCTTATTCTGTACATTGTTCTGTTAGACAGGTTTGAGGGATACAGTGAATCTTTAATGCAAACACCCCTCTAATGGTGGTGTATTGTAAGACAACTCGCCATTAAAGTCTGTTGTATTTCAGATATGTTAACCCTGCTTAAATCTAACAGTTTTGCTATATGGTTGAGTCATTTCCAAAACTGTTGATAGCCTCCTTTAAAGACAGCAAATTACATTACATTTTAAACAAGCTGGACTTTGTTTGTTGCTGGTGGGTAAATTACCAAATTTAGGGCTCCACTGATTTGTCTACAAAAATCTCTTTTAAAAATCTGTTAAAGTGCACTAATAATCATTGTTGAGTGTATGTTCTCCTCTGCAGTGAACATTTCTGTGATGAGTGCTCTCAAGTGTAAGATTAGGCTAATCAAATCAAAACATAACAGTGATATTGCTAAATCTAAATTCAGATGAGAATTAATTTGGCAAAGTGGTTTCAATCTGCACTTGTTATTAGACTTAGACAGACTTGCATATTAAATAGCAAGCTATGGTGAACACCAAGAATATTAAACCATATTGTGTTGTAATCTCATAATCTGAGCTGTGTCAGAGACCTACTTCCTGTTTCGCCCTTACAACTTTTGAAGAAACGGGTGCAAAAAATCCCATAGACTTGAATTAAAAGAACCAAAGCTGCTGTAAGGGCCAAGGCTGCACCTTGTGGGATCTCTTTATATTTGGGCCCCTGGAATTGCTCCCTCCATCCTCATCCTACTAGCCAATCTATTTAAGTTTCCAAGATATGCACATACCAGTTAATCCTGGCATACAGAGTCATGATAAATGGATTATCCCTATGCACAGAATCATGCAAAGCAAGGATACAGTCTCGTGGCATTTAAACACTGTAAAACCAGCTCTGCTGTGAACTTGACCTTAGTCAGTTAAGCCATCTGTACTTAACTGAAAAGACTGGAGATTTCAGAGATCAGACATTGTATGGGGTCGCACGGAGTTTTTGAACATTACCCAGCATGAGAAGAACTGTCATTCATAACATTACTGAGGAAGTACACGAGTGATTGTGACCCCCTAGTGGTCAACTGTTGCTACAACACTCCTGTAACTAAGGATCCAAATAAATCAATGTTATTCAAACAGAAAACATGAATTATGCTGCGGCATACAAATGTGCCATACAAAAACACAGAAGGAAAAAAATGTAAAAGTTATATGGAAACTTTCCTTATTATCCTTTCATGTCTATAAGAAAATTACTCATACAAAAATGAGAAGAAAATTACGTAATCTTTATTTTTAATAAAACGACTTAAAGTTTTTTGGTGTCATTTCACCCAGGCAGGCAGCACAACTCTGGAGGAAAATACAGCAGGTATTATGTGAGGATTTAAAACAGCTCCATGCGGTGAGGGTCTGCTTGAGTTATAAAGTTGAAGATCAGAAGAGCAACTTTACGGTCACATAACCATCGTCACTGCCAGACTGGTGGCTTCACGGAGGATAATGACACAGTTTTAAGTACTAGGAAAGACTCTGAGGTATAAGCAGGACTTAAGTGTAAACAGCAGTAAACAAACACTACACTCAAATGAGGTTCTAGTCAATATACGTATTAAACGTTTTAATGAATCAGTTTTCCTCACCTCAGTAACACTGATTTATACATTAATCATGTGTGACTCTGTAGTATGAATGCACATTGGTAATCTTCTGATTAAACTGACCTTTAGTTTGAATAAGTGTTCTATGTACGACAGGAAATACGAGTACTTCAAATCCTTTGGAGTGATTTGTTGTCAGGATCTGGCATTTCTTCTTGCAGCTGGGACGTGGATAGGAGAGCCCGGGGAAATATCAACCATGTTGACACCGCGGAGATTGTTTCTTTGCCAGATGGCACTATTGCATCAAAAGGTAAACACCTTTCTGGAATTAGGATCCATTACAACAGTGACAAATCAGAGTGACTCTAAATCAGCGGTCTGTAATGTGTATATCCATTTTGAATGTATGTGTGTATATATACACATTCAAAATGGTCATTAATTAAAATAGACATTACTCCTCAATACATAATTATGTACAAGTATTTTGTACATTACTTTGATGACTGGAAAGTCTCTTTGGTGCAATCAGTGTTCCTAATCATCTTTTTGGATGGGGCAGCTATACAAATAGTATTAGAAAGGTGTTTTTTATTAAGATGTATTCATGCAATCTGTTAGAAAATAATTTTGTAAATGATTTGTGTTGTTTTGATAATTTAATTAGTCCCTCTTCTGAACGGCAGCCAGTTTATGGCTTGGTGATCAGAATATATTCGCCACAGACAGAGAAAAGTCCGATTGGAGAATTCATAGCCAACTTTAGTATGAACTGAGACCCGGAAGCCAATAGCATTTGTCTGTCTCTCACGGGAGAGAATGCTGATTGGTTCTACCTCGAAGGTCACACAATCAGCCTAAACTCATCACTTTCAAAGACATTGGATCGAGAGGTGATTAAAACAAGACGACAGATGTTTGCATGTGGATAGAAGCCAGACAGACATCAGAGCTTTAGGACTTTAAACAAAGCCAGCAAACACATTGGAGGTGCTTCAAGCCATATTAGTGTTTGTTGAAATAGAAAGCGTTTAAATAATTGCTGTATGATTAGATTTGTACTGTCTAAACACTGATCTTTCTATGTGTACTAATGATTTTTTGTGGTAGTTTACAGGTCTGGGATCAGTCCTGATTGCTGCTTTGATGTGTTGAAGTGATACAGGCACAGAAAAAAACACAGACACAATCCTATCTGTCGTACATTTTTTAGCATATAACACACATTAAATTTTTAAATTTCACGTTTCACGTTTCACGTTTTTTAATAAGGCAGGGGAAATATTTTTGTAGACATTTATCAGGATGAATATAGAATATTGATATTGTTTTTACTTCAGAGTCGATACAGAGTCATGGTGGAAGTATTGAATGAATGAATGATAGGATTTCCTTGAGGACACCATAAAACCACCATAAAAAATTTAGTCAAATTTTACTTAATATTTAACACCATACAGATTACAGAATTGTTTTAAAATTGATCTCAAAACTCAAATAGAAATTACCTGCCATAATATCTTATGTAAAAATCTCTAAGAAAGTCAGTGATTCTTTAAAAAGTCATTATTTATGTCCTAAAGCTCTGACAATTCAAACCTAACTTGCTTTCTGTAGTTAATGGCTGTTAACTTCATGGTGCTCACAGCGAAAGCCAAAGACACAATTACTTACGTGACCGATAGATCTTCAGTGAGTCACACTGCCAATATTACACCATAAGATATTAAAGACTAAATAGCAGGTGCAGACCTAGAATCAGTCTGTCTGCGGTTGGTATTGACCTTTGGCTTTAATGTGGTATTTGACCTCTCATAGCACTTGATTTACAGCTTACAGTGGCCCCAGGAAGTATTTGGACCATTGAAACCACATGTAATTAAAATAATAAAATGTCAAACCAAGTAGCAAGCAAATGATACAAGACCTTTTCTGTGAACTTTACTGAATCATATTTGCAATTACCTTTAACCGACTAGTCCCAATGTCAGTTTTAATAAATGTTGGAAGTCAGTTTCTCTCAAGTTCGCACAGGTGCCCTAGCAGAGTAACTACAGATATAGTTCATTACATTTATGAAAATAAAAATGTTCAGCTAAGTTTCACAAACAGACATTGTTGAAATACTTTTGAAATACTTTTTTCTTACATTTAAACAATTTATCTATTGTTTTATCATTTTAGTCTCTACAAAGTTCAGTTTTAGTTAGATTAGCTGTTTAGTTCTAATGCAAACGAATGCAATAAAATTCATTCAGTGAATAAAGACTTTAAGTTCGGCTGACAGAAAGTGTCCAATTTTTTATTTACTTTGATGCTAATGGTACAGTATGCATTCTTAAGATATACTGTACATACGCATATGTGATACATACTTGAGAAGGCTCAGCTGCAGGTGGTCATATATGCTGTGGTATGTGAAACATTTAGGAACAATTTACAGTTTAGATGTTTGTTACTTGTACTTACAGTGCATTCAAACAGTACATTTTATTTTTTACCTGTTTGCAATTAAACCCATGACCTTTGCAACAGGAGCATCAAAAGAATCCAAGGTTGATTACAGAACTACAAACAAGGTGTCAGAAGTTATAATTGTGTTGTTTCTTCTTTATTTTACCATAAAGAAATTAATACAAATAACTGTCACAACTTGGATAGTACATTTTTGAATTAATTTAACTAATATGAGTATAATTAGGTTTATAATGAGTCTGCTTCTCACCTTGTTGATAAACATAAATGTGACAATTGTGCTCAGGCATGGTATAAGGCAACCGTGACTACACCTTTACTTGAGAAGGTGAGTACACCTTTACTTGAGATCAGTAGCCAAATATAAGCTTAATTTCCTGAGGAGCAGGTCACACCCTCAAGCGGACCACCAAGTTAAGGTCACATGATCAGGTGAAATGCTAGTCACTTTAGCACAAATTTATCATAACTGATAGCAGTACAATTTTACAGTGGTATTGGAAACTAAAAACGACCGAAAACCTATACATGCTACATCCACACAACTAGGTGTCCTTGTATTGCCATAGTGCACCTTTAACTAACTAGAGTCTGGGTTGTTTTTGTCTTGAATAGTTTTGATTATGGTTAAGGATAAAGGTTTGATTGGACAGACACGAATCAAACCCGACCTACACTCCATTTTGGTCCTACGATCCACCAGATGAGAACCAATGGTCTAACACACACACAGAAAAAGACATCAGCTTTTGATTACAGAAATATTTGCTAGCCTTTCGACAACAAATAACAGACCACAAATAATACAGAAATGATCGAAACACAATCATTTAAACTTTTAAGCGTTCTGAGACTCAACTGCCCTTTTCGTCACCCCCTCACACTCCTCTTTATTTCCTCTTATAAAAGCTTAAGATGGTTCTGGCAGGTAAGTACTTTACAAGTATCTAGACGTGTTCTGCTGTGTCAATGTTCCTCTTGAAGGGTGCTTGCTGAGAAACCGAAAGCCATTTTCTCTGTATAAAGGCTGGTTTAAATGGGGTTGTCAGTGTAACAGATTAAACTTCATAGAAATGGTACAGTGCACCATTTAAGCTGGTCAGGATACAGAGCGAGTCCCCTGTGTTTGATGACTTGCATTACTTCATTGTGTATTTATGCTGTCTGCTGTCATGTAGATACAGAATGTTTTGTGTATGTGTGTTACGGTAAGCGTACATGAGTGTTTCTACAGCTTTTGGCACAGTGAACTTTTAAGCTACCTTAAATCACTTTTTAAACCTTTTAAAAACATTTTTAACATTTCATAAAGGCAAACTGAATTGAGACTTTATATGCACTTCGTTCATGGTCAATAGGTCAATTCAGGATATACCATACCACTCATACCACAACGAAGCATACGACGACCACAAATACCCCAGTTCCAGAAAACAAAGGCTGTATACCAAAACAGATGAAATTCCCCCACCACAAGGCAGGATATACAACTACAGAGATTCTGGTAGACCAAGATATGCTATACATTCTGGTGATTCCAGAAATAACCATGTTAATTCATCTGTCAAATTTTTTTAACCAATGGGAAAGCAGCTGTCTCATGTATGGACAGGGGAGGTCATAGAATGGCAACACAATAAATATACATGAATATAGTAATATTCTTTTTTATAATGTCTGTTTTACGTTAATGTGTTAAAGTTTAAACCTTCCGCTTATGTGTAATTTCTCTCTGTTTTTTGCAGAAAGCAACAGCACCCATTTCTCCTTGCCACGTTATATAGGAATGAAGCAACATCATAAATATAACTGCAAAAAGTGAAATAAGGAGCATATGAAGATGAACATACAATTGACTACAAAGATGTGCTTATACAAACCTTTTGAAAGCAGTTTTTAGAGCAATTTTGTATTATTGTGGAAAAGCCTCTTTTCTTTTATGTGGTACAGATGCAGTGGTCACCCTTTTCACTCTCATCACCGATCATTGTACATGTTTTTCTGCTTCTTAAAGTATTATTTATGAGACTGTTCTTTAAAGCTATTTTAGTGACTTTTGAAATGAAATAAACGCTTAAATAACAAAACTGTATTGCAATGCACTTTAAAACAAGTAAAACTGATTATAGTTCTTCGCTTATGATAAAGTAACGCTGTTGTTCTCCAGGGGGCGACAGAGAAGGCCCATTTAAATTTAGAATTTTGTTGACTCCACATTTAATGTCCAAGTTAACTAAAGCATAATCACTTAAATTGAAATCATACGAGTGGTACCTTACGACTAGTAACCACAATAATCTGTTCTCCGGGTCTAAGAAATGTAACAACCACCAATAGTACAATCCTGTTAATATGCGACTTGGTCACAAGTATGTCTACATCCTACTATGTAGTATGTAAAAACCAATAAGCTTGTGCTGAATGAGTAGTAGGCTACACATGAAAGTATACATTTTCTTCATTTAGCACGCGGAAAATACTAGTATGCGTCAGATGGACGCTGATGAGACGCCCACGATTAAAATAACTGAGCAATGTGAGCCCGGCCTCTGTTTTAAAGGTATGTGATAAAAAACTAAACTCAATATTAAAGTTTAGTTTTTGTGGTTATTGTATTATTTTCGCTGTTTTTGTTAGTTACGGGTCAACGATCGTACAACACATGACGATGCAAATGGCAGATGTATTCTGGAAATGTGTTCTTACTGGACATATACGCAGTCTTGAAGTGTTGAAGGTTTTAGGCTGGTTAAATGAATGTAATAAACTACTGCCACAATACGAAATTTCGGATGCAGCCACGTTTAGTGTTTAGCATTGATATTTCGTTTAACAGGTGTCATTTTCGAATTGTCCTGTTCATACAACAGCTTACGGAAACGACTCAGAATCTCACAATAAACTGCAGTCAAGCTGTTTTTGTTCTCGCTAATGTATTCAAAATCCCGAAATTTGAGAAAATCTTAAAATTCTAGGGATGGGATTCTTGTGAAATAAGTAAACAAAAAATAATTCTTGTTGAAATGACCACTAGATGGCGCCGGTAGATAATTTATTTCTGTTGCGCCTTCAAACACTATATAGTACATTTCTGTATGTTGTGCTGTGTTATTACTGTATCTATGCTGGGGCAACGGCTGGATGGTTACATTGCCAGCATGTTCCGCTCAGCTAAGCCAGAACTTATTCATTCGCGCACATGTACACGGCCATCTCCCTGCTCACACACATTTCATTTGTCATACTGTAAAACGATTCTCCCTTAATAAACCTCCATCACTAGAAGTAATGCGCTCAAGATGGTTCTCACAGGGTTGTGAAGATTATATTGAATATCAAATGTCGGTGCTGAGGTCATTAGTTACTGTATGAGTGTTGTTATGATAATATATGTGATGAGTGCATGAAGCTGTAGAGATTCTTAGTGCTTGAGTAAGTATGGACGTCTCTAATTTCCTCATGCATACGGACTTGAAGAATGAATGACAGAATGAAGAGAAATGCTGGCTAATGTGAGGGTGAGGTGATCACTGTGAATCACACACACACAGTCCTGGTTTAATCAGCTAATAGCGTTGAGTGGAAATGTATCATGCATGTGGTGCTGAATTAGTTTCAAGGCTAAGATCTTTTGGTCACTTTGAGCGAGGCATTTCACGCTTGGTCATGTGCTAATCAAATGATTAGCACATGAAACCTTTTTGGCTGATCCCCCAGTTTATAAAAACAGGCAAAGACCGTGTGTACAGTGAAATCTGTTGGACTATATCGCTATTATTTTAGATTTTGTACTTTTTCCAAGCATTTATGTTACTCTTCTAGCAAAAATGAGTGGTTTTTCAGCAGCGATGTCTAAATGTCATTTTTTATTTATTATTAACTTTTGGTTAACAAAAGTTCTGTGGGTGGATTTTCATCAGTGTTAAAAACCCCTTTTAGTATCATGCATCAGCCTAACTTACCTAAGTGTATCAGCTTTTAAAGTTGTATTGAGTTGTAATATTGGATATTACAATATTAAACTTAATCTTGGAATCAAATTATAAATTTTTTAATCATTATTATTTTTTGGGAAAAATAATAAAACGTATAACGTTGTACTGAACTCGAATAATTCCTTTAAAGCATTTCAAAATCTTGCTAGAAAAAAAGTATAATTTTTCCAGTTTATTGTTAGTATATCTACTATAGGCGATAAAGACGTCACTTATTTAAACCAGACTTGACCGTTTTTTTCCACTTAAGGCCACTTAAAGTTTCACAGGTTTGAGCACAGGTAAGAGAGAATCCCTTTAACAGGCAGGCAGGTGTTGATTTGGGTCCAGGAGTTTCTGTGGTGTTCCCGGTCTGTGACAGATGTGTGTGGACATCAGACTGCCAGGCTGGCATGATGGATCACACCTCTCTCTCCACCTGCTGCGGCCCACTGAGCTTTTCTTGTTTATGTGCTGCGTCTGCAGCCGAGGTGCTACACCATCTGTCACCATCAAAGTCTTCCATGATCTGGGGAGTGATGTCACCATGTGTTTAATCCAAAGAAAGACTTCATAATGGTCCCTTAACCTCAGTTGAGTCTTAATTCCACATAAAGATTGACAAGCTCATTTTTTGGCAGACCTTTTTGGCGTACAGTTAAAGAATCTTATGGGCGAGAGAGAGAGAGAGAGCGCATTTGTGTATGTGTGTTGTCTCAGTTAGTATGTCTGTGACACGTACCCACAGACAGCCAGAGGGAGATTGCTGCTTATGCAAGACACTGATTCAGTCTCAAGCAAATCTCGCATATTTCACGTCACAGCCCATTGTCATGTAGAAAATCAGTATGTGCTGTATATCCACAGCTGGATTGTGGTGTACTGTAATCCTCCAACAAGGCTTGTTTGAATGGCAGTTGCGCCAGCATCCCGTTGTATGGGACATTTATCCCAGAATGAGGTGCTGAGATCTTTATAGCATGTGATCTGTAATCCTCAGCTTCCTCTTCTGGTGTCTGCCAGATGAGGCACATCTGCTCTTCAGAGCTGAGAGACACAGACATCTGTCTGCAATCAAAAGCCGAGACAGTCGCCCATATCATTTGTGTCTCCTTACTTGGGTGGAAAAACTGAGTTTTAAACTGTATTTTATAAATGTCATCGAATGTCAAAGAAAATAGTGTTTATGTGACATGGTCCAGTTAGATGTTTGACATTTGATTTGCTTTATTAGGCCTAAAACATACATTACGTAAGTACAAAAACACAGACAAGACTGCTTGGCCAACACATTGTAAATGCATGGCCTCATAAATCATCTTTCACATACGTATTTGTGTTGTTTTTTGCGGTTGTGATTTGCATTTGTGAAACCTTAGTACTCATGGGGGTGATTGTTACCTCAAATGTCGGAGATATTAAACTAATGTTTTGTTATATAGGTAGCTAGCGATAAACATGTTGACTAGTTAATTAGTGTTAGTTGATTACCTGACATTAACAAAACTTTAGCCAAGATTATTATTTACAAATTCGTTCTGTCATGTGCTGTAGCGCCTCTTGTGGTAAAAACTAAACTGCATTTCATATCACAATAAATTTAATGAATTCAACCCACAATGCAAACAATGTGAAACATAGCTAGAAGTGATAGCTTCCACATACATATAATACTACTGTGTTTTTTTAGATTGTTGCCGCAGCAGTTTTGTCAGGAAGGGCAGGAGGGAATGAAGGAGAGTTTGTGGGTGTCCACTTTGATCAGGGGACACCTGCCTTACTTCTGTTCTCTTTTATCACCATTGTGTTTCTGTCTTCAAAGGCTTAGATCTGGACTTCTGAGGAGCTGTTTATCAAAGATCTGCATTGATGCTGTTGGTTTTGTCTTTGATGAGTCAGATACACAGACCTTACACTCCAGACAATTAAATGTTTGTTTTATAATTTGCTCACAGAAAGACAAGCTTTTGACATCAGGAAGTGTAAGGTACTTGTCTTATTACCTGGGAAATCTTGATATAGTAGAGGTTGTTCCTACTGAAACAACAAGATTGGACTTGCATAGGTTTCCAGCTTGGTTAGCACTTATAATAATTAATATTGTGGGCTTTTGATATTCTTAATCGTGTCTCATGTATGTTAAAACATTTGTAATGATGTCATAAAGTAAACGGCAAAGAGTTTAAACTTTTTTTATCACATCATAAACTTTTCTTAAACTTTGTCATCAAAACCTGACAGGCTAGATGTCTACTATAACAGACATTTAGAGTTTGACATTTTGATGAAAATGTGAGTAGTGCTACTCCATTCCAAACTGTTGCAACGAAACAAGGGTGTTGAGGTGGTTTGCAGGCATTGAGCAGTTAGCGGCTTCAATTGAGTTGCTGGGTGGTTAATACAGTGGTCTGGATGCTTGCTGTAAACCTCGCATCAAAGCAGTGCTCTGCACAGGCTCATGACTATAAAACCTGCAGCCAGCATGCACCTGCCTTTTCACTCCCCAGCCTGTCAGGCTGCTATTCCCTCATCTTTGCCATGTGACGGGCTGTATGAAGTGAGCTATTAGATATAGTAACACAATTACACCTCAGCTGCCTGGATAAACAGCAGGTCCATCTGGGTTGTTATTGAAAGAGCAAACCTTTACTGATATATCCAGTGGGTTGTGCTTTTAAAAAATGACATAATCTCGAAGAGGAGAGATTAGGCAATGTCAGACAGATCAGCTAATCTACGCATGTTTGTTTCACTTGACATGAGTGATGATATTAAAGATTTTGTTTGTCCAAGGTTGAAATATGACATCTATGTACAAGGACATCTATTCTGAGGTTCCTGTTGTCTCGTGCCAAAAGAACAAACAATTTAATATGGTTACAAACGTCCCTGTCACATTGACCTTTTATGGTCTGCAGATCTGTCCTGCTTACCCACCATGATTACAGTAGTGCAGCCTGAGAATTTTAATCTTTAAGATTTTCTCAAGTCTATACAATGTTGCATGTTTACAAAATGGCAGAAATGACACCTGTTTAACACACAGCTGTCATGGTTTAAAGTCACAAAAAACGCTTCGGATCAACTGTACAATTCACAAGACAGGTCACCTTGTGCAGTGAGATTGCAAGCCTGTCTAGGTTTGTAGTATTTGCAAATGTTAAAAAGTCATGTTTAAGGTGTTGATAACACTTGCTGGGGTCTGAATACTGTTTTGTGAGCACTTTAACAACATTTTCTATTGACGTCATCTGTGGGTTTATGGTAAATGGATCATAAGCAGAAGAGAATCAGCACAACATTATACAGTAAGATTTGATTATCTTTCTGCTTGACCGGTTAGAGCTGCCTGTTTCTTTCTCTGGTGTTCTGGTTGCAGTCAGTGTGACTGCACACAAGTGACGTCAGAGTACCTAGGTGCTTCTCTGTTCGATTTTTTTTCATTCTGTGAGTCCATTAATATCGCAAGCTCCAATATGTCTTCAAAAGATCCTGCCAGCTATGGAATACAATCCCAAATCGCGAATTTATTTTGGAATCTACTGTAATATGTTGCCATATGTTTATACATTGAAGTCATAGACACATACAGTAACTGTCTTAAATCTCTCGGCTAACACGGCCAAACTCTTGTATAACTTATATGGGTCTCAGTTAAAATGTAATGTCTTCAGTTGCCTTGGAAACAATCTCCATGGGACAGATTAATTAATAAATTACACTTGGCAAACCATGAGTAGAGGAAAGTGGGATTTTTGCACCAATCGTTCATTTAATTTTCTTTTAGTTTTCTAATAGATTAAGAAGAAATGTGTTACAGCAACAAATGACGTGTGCTCAATTAATAAATATTATAAAAAGCAAATAATTTTCTTTTGTAAGGATGTATTTGTAGCAGATTAGAACTTATCCAGAGGTGTAATATGTTGAGAAGGCCAGCCAATTTAAAGCACATAGATGCCCTTCATTATACCCAACCGATGTGTTTCTGACAAACCGTCAGTTCATGTCAAACATGATTGTTTGTTTTCATGTTTTTCTATGTAATAGACTTATAGTTGACATATACTTTCTTTTTGCCACTTGCTTAGATTTAATATACTGGAAAACACAGCATAAACCCCAGTTATCTTTTCAGACCTATTTACAAAACCTGCTCTACATTAGGTCTAGATTCAGGAGGGGATAACAGCCTGGTTTTACATGTGTCCCAAATAAATGTTCAAGTTCCCCCAAAACAAAACATTGTGTCCTTTTACCCACCATTCTGAATATTCCTCCTTAGAACCTATTTCCATATAGATCTACCCCCACACTTAAAGACCTAATCAGGGACATTTATCAGGCCAACATTAAATATTAACTCAATCATTAGTTACTAGGACAGACACAGAGCGCAAAGCTGATTTGTCCTGCCAAATGACTGTGTTAAAAATTCAAGTAACACACCAGGTGAAAAAATACCCTGTTTCTATTATTGTCATCATTACAATACAGTTTATTTTACAGATAATAGAATTACACAGTCATTTTTCTAGTAAATATTACGCAGGTTGGACTTAAAAAGACTAATGAAGTGTTTAGTCGTGGGTTGGAGGCCATTACGAATGGAAAAAACTTCATCATTATATCTGTCAGTTATTTTTTTGTCCCTGGATTATTTGCTGGTTTTATCTTGACCACGTTTTTTTTTTTTTGCTCTGCAGTTCTGTTCGTTCTTTCCATGTCTGCATT
>JAZGTJ010016131.1:2231-12903 GCA_036877575.1 Botia almorhae | reverse complement strand
TGATCTGTGATATCTTCGCTTTGGGGGATAACATCTATGTTGGTTAGATCAACACCACAGGATAGAATTAAGTTGAGTGTATGATTAAAACGATGGGTAGGTTTGTTAATGTGTTGTATTATCCCAAAAGAATGTAGCAACTCTGTGAATGCGATTGCTGATGCATCATTTGCGTTGTCTACATGGATATTAGTCATTTTGTTTGAGCCAAGTTTCAGTCAGACAGAGCATATCAAATTTAGAGTCTGTGATTATATCATTTATACAACTGCCTTTAAGTTTAGTGAACGAATATTGAGTAGTCCAAGCTTTAGCAGTTTTGGGTTTTGTCCATTTATTACATTATCATTGGGTTTGATCACGATTAGATTGTCATTGTTAATAAAATTTCTATGACAATTTTGACTGTGACACCAGACTGTGACACTTACTCAACCCAGCAGGATATTTTGATTTGTTTTATCCCGGATACCATGAGTGTGATCAGATGTTTGCATAAAAAGAGTAAATCGCAACCACATGCTGGCTGAATAATGAGAGGACAGATGTTAATGACTGGAGCACAGAATTATATAATTAGTTAAGAGTTATATCATTAGTTACATAAACAGAAATGTGTGTGACAGGACAGGTGGTATAGATGTATTAAACTTAAAGGCAGTGTAAGTGATTTTTTTCAAAAAAAAAATTTGTTTTGCTGGGTAAAAGTCTCTGATAGCAATAAACGTTACTGTCATACATCCACTTAAAGAACTATCATTGTGCCCACCTTGGGTTAAGCCGGGCTTAGAGTACAGGAGTCTCGGGTCGATTTAACCGTGAGTTTTCCCTCATGAATCCTAGACAAAATTGAGTCTAGGACCCCCATCAGTGTTTAAATAAGGTTCAATGAATCACTAACATAAAAGTATAAGCCTTTAATGGCAATCACATATACACAACAACAACTTGTAACACACATGCAAGCTCTGCCCTGGCTTGTGGGACCACTCTTAATGTCAGGAACCATATCACAAATCACATCACACTCAACATACTGGCATCACCTGTTTTCCCTCCAGATTATAAACCCTCTCCTCTGGAACCTGTTGACTTGTGAAACATACAGAAAAAGGGAACAAGCAAGGTGGCAGGTGATAACACAAAATAAATTGAATGAACCATTTGTGTGGTGCCAATGGCACCCAAACCCTTATGCAGGTCCACAGAACACCAATGCAACGCATCAACACAACTTTCATTAAACCAAACCAGGACACAGGCAAAGGAGGCCCGTCTGTTACAGCTCATAAACCTCTAATTTGTCAGGGAGCTGACGGAAACGGACAGATAACCAAGGAGCCTGCACAAGGACAGCTGAGGGGGAGGCGACTCAAGGTCAACAAAACATCCACCGAACAAGATGAAAACACGTTATATATAATATTATAATTATATAAAATGGGAACGTTATAACACTGAAATATCCAACGACCAAAAACATAACATACATTGAGGTGCCCAGCCCTGGCTCCCTCTGAGCACCATTGGCGACTATACAAAGCTGATCATAAATTCATGGTACTGTCATGGCACAACTACTGGATAATGCCTGCTGAGCTCTAAGTGCATTGCTAGTGAAAAAGCACCGATTGCATGCTTGGCCACTTGTTCCCATTGAAGGACATCACAGTATAGACAGGTTAACTCCTCCTAACGCGGTTGCTGAGCTGGACACCTGGACATTTGTCCTTTAAATGGCATGACAAGCATGCATTACTTTTGGAAAATGGAATTTGATGAAACACCTTGGTGGGGCCAGTCGTGACAATTTACCTCCCCTTGAGCTTTCTGATGCAACATGGCATCGCACATTTGGCATAAGCAATGGCTGGGGTTTGCTATAATGGCCCACAACAGCAAATGCTGTAAAAAGATGAAACCCCCATTAGGCTTTTTGATAAGAAACAATGGGTTGACATATTCAACATTGGTGCCAATGTCTTCGGGCTTTCAAAAAACACCTAGCAATTCTAGCATGTCAAATTGAGCCTGCAAACACTAGACCTTAGACACTGCCAAGCACATAGCTCTTGCATCCTCTGATGAGCTTATTCAGTAGTGAACACAGGACTTAAAAGATCTGTGGTTTAATGGACGCCAGAGTGTGACCATAACCCATAATATAATCTGATTGTCTGCCATATGTAAACAATGCATGTAGAGTTTTTAACAATGGTATGTTGGGAATTAACTGGGCAGTAGTTAGCAATCTGCCCCAGCATAAGATAAAGCAAGCTGACTTTTTCTTGGCACATGTGCCGGGAACATCCACACCATCATTGGTAAAACATCTGAATGGTAAAGCCATTGTCTTATTTTTGTAAATGAGGTACAATTTACAAGAGTATAGTTTAGCCAAGCCTTTAAAGGTGACCGCATACACAACAACAACTTGGTGTTTACCACATTCAACATCAGGAACCACAACATGAACTATGTTGATAAAATGTTTAAAGATCTAATCTTACACCTACTAATCTGCTCTGACAAACATTCAGGCTGCTCCCATCATATCAAACATGACTGATGTTTAGGATTTTAAATTGGGATGATTGTGTCAGTACTTTTATAATAGTCACTGAGAGATGGAATAGAATGACAGACTTTATGAAAAACTGTGACTGTTAAACAAGCTGATAAACGAGTCCATTTGAGAGCAAAGATGAGGAATGGGTTGTTGAAGTGTGGCAACAACACGACTTCCTGTTTAACATGTACGTGAAAACATATCACAACTGTTCCGTCCAAGACAAGAGCTAAGAAGAAATGTATAGAAACGTGTAGAAACATGTTATCACACTAACCAACAACTGTAAATTATAATAATAATAATAATTATAAATGCATTTTTTGCTTACATTCCTTCCCTGTGAGATCATGTAAGGCACTCCCTCTGGCCCAAAAATCTTAATAATGTCTTGTAATGTGTGATAAAGCCACAATTTTAAAATCTTATGTGTGTGCTACAACAAGATTTTATAATCTATCAGGATTTTAAAAATCCTGTAGTCTGAGCCCAGCTTTAACTATTTTCAGAGAACTTGTTTAGAACTTGTTTAGTCATTCTAATTTCACTTTGGGTCAGACAGTACAGTGTAAATGGTTAGTGTTTGTTTTCCTGTATGGATCATTTCTTTGCTGTGGTTCCTGTCAGAAACATTTTTTTGTTCAGGATATACAACACCATCCTAAAAAACTGATTACAGATTTCTGTGAGTTGAAATCTAATAAGCTTGCTATGTTGCACCTGTGGCTCTGAGTGTTAGTTCATTTACAATGCAAGGGGTGTGTCTACAGGGACATTTAAGGTACTGTGAAAATTTACTTTTGGATATTTCAGTTACCCCAAGGGTTGAAATGCCATTCTCTTTACATCATAATTTACATCATAAAAGAAACATTTAGCCTTAAAACATGAACTCTCTTACATTGTTTACGCTCATACCCAGAAGAATATGATGAACACAAAGAGTTTTATTAAATATGCCTTCACTATATATCCTAATGAGAGAATTTACATTAGTAACACTTTACAATAAGGTTTAATTTGTTAACATTAGTTACAAACTAACAATTAACAATACTTACACAGAATTTATTAATCTTAGTTAATGCCAATTACAACATTTACTAATACATTTTTAGAATCAAATGTTGTATCTGTTACTATTAGGTTGATGGACAAAGAACTAACATGGATGAATGAGTGTATTTGCATATAAAAATATATTGTTTGTTGTTAGTTCATGTTAGCTGATGCATTAACTAATGTTAACAATTAAAACCTTATTATAAAGTGTTACCTTTTCAATTTTGGGTGCACATTTCCTTTAACCTAAAACTGTGAGATCATTTTACCAGTTTTAGAAATGTAAACTGTCTCAAATAATCTGGTTGCAAGAAAAAGCTTACAATTTCCTACGTCTTGAAGTGTCAGTTACCTCACTGAATCAATGAGTTTCTTAGTACAACAACGAATCATTTGTAAGGACCACCCATTGTCCCAATGACGGAATCCAACGGTGTGGGTGAAGGTATCTCACATGTTCTGTCTTTTCTTTGCACTTTAATAGAATTGGCCTTGTTGATCATTTTAATCTAACTCCAGTTCAGATGAATAATGGTTCCAATTTGATTATGACCATAATTTGGTTCCTGACTTGCTTATAATTAATAATTCATAACAATTATAATTATTAATAATAATAATAATAATTCGAGATGTGTCAGGTGATATACAAAATCTAAAGGTGCTGAGGCTCATTTTAACATTTTAACTCATGCTGAGGCTTCTCCAGTCTAACTTAAGTTAAGGTTTCTCCATTCAAGCATAAGCATTCTCCCTTTAAACACAAGTCTTTAGTTTACCTATATTCTGAACACATATTTGCAGTAGCATGAGGTATAAATTCAGGATAGTCAAATTAACCATTTATTTTACCAGGCAGGTTACACTTAAATCAATCAGTTACAATCGTTTCAAAACATAGTTCACAAATAGTCTACAAGAATTACTAGAACTACAAAAAATTAAAATGGTCACCATAAAAAGACAAGTTCATGACATACCTTGTAATATAGACACACAGCAATGATGTGGAAAGTTCTTAGTTGTCTGTTCATGGTTTGGTTGATCAGGTTTCTAAAGGACACCCTACTGGGAAATTTAGCATTGTGTTCTTAAGAAGGGAACACCCATCTAATAGAACAGATTTTCACCTAAGTTTTAATCCACTAATACTAATACTCTTTATCATACAATCATAGAAATTTTACCCATTGCACCATTAAAATTATTAAACATGAAAACTCATGACATGAAAATGTCACATAGTATGCTGCACATATATGTTACGTGAACTCCATTGACTTGAACCAGAAAGTTATAGATGGAAGAAATAGACAGTGAGATGGAAGGGGTAAGACAGAGGTGAAATTCAGGGGAACATGTTCCCTTGAGCAAGCACCTTACCCCTGATTGCTCCCCGGTCACCACAGTAAATGGCTGCCCACTGCTCAAGGTGTGTGTTTAAGATTTGTAGTGTGTGTGTTCACAATTCATTTCTCCAATGTGTGTGCACTAATTGAATGTATTAAAGGCAGAGGACAACATATGGGTCATCATACTTGGTCTGCACGTCACTTAAACTAATAAAGCTAATGATGAGGGTAAAAACAGTACAACTAGCATTCATCAAACCCAGGCTTTTTAAACAACAACTAACAAAGAAGTGAGGAAACAGAAAACTATACACTGAATAATGAAGACAAAACTAGAAACAGGTCAATGAGAAAATTAGTTCAATTCAGTTTTTTTTCTATAGTGCTTTTTGCATTGAGTATTTTAAGCTGTTTTACAGCAAAATAATGCAAATTTAAAGGATCTAACAAACTAGTTTATGGAAGGTGTCAAAATAAGAATCCTTGGGAACAAACTGAACAGAAAGTGTGTCATTCTGTGTGAGGCTTGCACACTTCATGAAGAATACATGCAGATGTTGTACAGAAGGAAGGGTGAGCATACAGGAACATTAATTCCCATTTATGCATTTGGCAGATGCTTTTATCCAAAGCTACTTACAGTGAATTCAAGCACTGTTTATCAGTACATGTTTCCTGGGAACTGAACCCACAACCTTTGCATAGCTAACACGATGCTTTACCAACTGAGCTACAGTATTAATGTTAACTTGCATCCAAATTCACCTGCTCTGATTATAAACATAGCCCACATCACAATTGGCAAATCGTACAACAGTTTGCTATATTATTTCAGAGTTGACATGATTTAGCATTTTGCACACACTGACACATGGATTGCATCTCTGTTTCATTCAAACTTATACCTGTGTGTGTGTGGTTGTTTTAAATAGATATTAGCCTTGTACAAACACCACAACCCCGGTGCGTCTGCTCAGCCCTGCTGCGTACCTGCCATCCTAGACCCTCTGCCAATTCTTTACTATGTGGGAAGACAACACAAGGTAAATAATGTTTCTTCTATTGTCAGCCTCTCAGTTTAATGCATGAGGGTGTTTTTCCATAAATGTGATTTATTGATATTGGCTTCAATCTTATTGAGTGTATTCAACAATTCGAACCATGTCTCAGGGTCACATTTATGTAAGCTGTAGAACTGATATTGAATTTCTGTTTTTTATTGTTAAGTTATTATTAAGTTTATTAAGTTTATTATTGTTTTATTATTATACTAATTTTCAAAAATTATGATCTGCATGCTTTTAGGAAATTGTATTGTTGACTGCATTTAACAAGATCAACCATGTTTTTATGGATACAAAATATTTGATCAAATATTTTTGTATCCTTATGAATCATTATCATCTGGCTCTGTTTCCAGGTAGAGCAGCTGTCAAACATGGTGGTGAGGAGTTGCAAGTGCAGTTAGAGTTCATCTAGCTTCAAAACAGTCAGTCTCAAGGGCTCTCTAACTTTCTCACTCTCTCTGGATGTTTATATAGCCACACACAGAGAGGTGGACTTACAAAATCTTGAGAAAGATGACAAGATAGAAGAACTGACATGACATGACTGACAGGAAACAACAGGAAGAAAAATAATGTCTAGAAGTCTAGCAAAAGCTGAGGGAAAAATAAAAACTGCAGACTTTAAAACTCTTCTGGACTATGACCCTCTGTAGTAGAACAAGAACACACACAGACATGAAGCATTTCATAAAACAAGCTTGATATAAAACCAAATATATGCTTTATGTGTATTTACATGGTTCATACCCATTAATTTATTATTTTTGTTAGGTTTATATTTTGATTGTACCATGTAAAGGCAGCATTGTAGTGTTGCATGCCAAGCATACAATGAAGACTTCTTATGGTGCTGTACTGAGAAAAAGATGATGTCACGGGTGTGTCAAAAGGTCTGGATGTAGAGAACCAATGAGAGTTTCTCAAAGAACATTAGAAGAACGGTTGAATAAAAGCCTTGTAGCATGTTTCCATGACACAGATAGATCTCACAGCAAAATGGATGACACATTTTAAAGTTCTCCTGTGCTGTTGCACGCTATCAGGTGTCTTTCAAATTCATCCGTTTCAAGTCCTCTTAGAATCGGTCCATTATTTCTCAAATGTATCCAGTGATTTGATAAAGGATCTGTTTAGTAAATCTTACCAAAATGTTGAGGTCACATTCCAATCTAAAAGACAGAAATTGTATTTATTATTTTTTGTGTCAGAAGAAAAAAATCAATTTTAGGTTCATTAAGATTGATTTTATGAATTGTGACACTTTTTCATGACAATTCAGCATATTTTCCCTTTTATCAGGTTTTGTTAGATTCACCAATGTTGAAATGTGTTTATGTAATGTTTGTTATGTATGTATCTGTGTGTGTGCATGTGTGTTGGCCTTGTTTTGACAAATGTATGAGAAACATTAGTGTGGATATTTACAGAGGCTTCTTGTTTTTCTGTGCCCTGCCTGACAGCTGTGGTGTCGAGTGATGAGAATTGTGCTCTGTGTGTTACTTTAAAGACAACATGGTCGGGAGTCATAAGCTTAACACAATGTACCCCATGTTGAACTAGATGGACTATTTACAGTACAGCATCATTAAACATGTACATGCTGTTAGGATTTGAGTTATATACTTTGACAGTTTTAATTATTGTAGTTTGTTTTTTGTAATTGTGATGTTTTGTGTGCTGTTTTATCAGTTCATGTACACAGGTGTCTTTTGACAAACATTTCAAACATACACAGTGTTCAGTTACGTATATAATGTTTATCTTATTGTTTGCACTTATTTTATGCCATTGTCTCCCATTCAAAATAAACAAAATTCTGTACCAGTTGGTAGTATTTGTTGACCTGTCTTAACAGAAAACCAATCCCCAACAAAGTTTATGAGACACTGTTTCTGGTTTGGTGCTATGGGAAGCCTCTGGTGGGCCTGTGTCTAAATCTAATGTCTAATCACGGCAACCTAACTGGCCCACAGCAGCAGTGGTGGAGCTACAATTTTTTACATGGGGTGGCCACTGCTATTTCAGGGGATCCACACACACGCACTGTACTCATAAAGTTAAAATAATAAATTAAGGAATTCAAAAGTTTTATTTGCAAAAACAATGCTGAGTTAATTTACATTTAGGCATTTGGCAGACGCTTTTATCCAAAGTGACTTACATTGCATTGTACTATACATTGATCATTATACATTGAGTATGTGCAATCCCTGGGATCGAACCCATGACTTTGGCGTTGTTAACGCCATGCTCTAACCACTGAGTTACAGGAAAGCTTTCTTACAAAACATGTTTTTGTAAAAAAAACATTTACAAAAACATTAGCATAAAGAAAAAACAACCAAACAAAAATTACTGCAATTAGACATAGCAGACATCAAACAGACCTGGATTTGAAAAGAAAAACAAAAACACAGTTTTAGTGTCATCAGTTACAAACTTATCCTAGGTATGTTTAAAACAACATAATTCTGCAGTTCTGATGAGAACTGGCAAAACGTTTCACGAATTCATCCATGTTGAGGGAGCGTGCCATCCTTGACTTAGGGCTGGACGATATGGCAAAAATTTATATCACGATATATTTCTTAATTTCGGTCGATACGATATAATTCCGATATCGATATGGACAATATTAAAAAGCCTCAGGAAAAAACTGCCGAGGACACACAATGGATGTCTGTACCTACAAAAGATGGTGATGGTTCGGGGACAGGTTGGCTTAAACTTTTATGATGCCTCATCTTCTGACTCTCAGTCTGTTCTATTGGGTGGAACTGCTTCAAATAGTGTAACAGATTTGATGTGTTCCCGCTGCTAGTCGGCACCACTCTCCGGCACATTTTGCAGAGCACCGAAACCTGAAGTTTATCCGAACATAAAAAGCCGAACCACTTCCACACCACTGAATTAGTCTTTCCTCTCTCACAACTATTTCGTCTGCCTTCTTACTTGAAGCTTGTTCATCCACATCTGTATTGCGGTCAGGGGTACTCATTTTGTAGCTAAAACTTTCTGCGACGGAGCTTAACCAACTACTGCTGAGCGCTGGCAGCGTGTCTGTGATGTACATCATCACGCAGTTCTGTTCAGCTCTTTCTGACGGCTAAGCACTGAACGTCATTCAGTGACAAATGCTAATGTATAAAATTATATATATATATATATGCAAATGTAATGCTAATCTCATTAAGTTAACTAATGTCGTCTGTGCCTCGTTTAAATTACACAGCGGATAATAAACCGCAAACAACTCAGCAAACAAACCTTATAATAAACTATAAAACGTATTTCAAATATGATGTTTTATTATTCGTCTTACCTTGAAACCATGCTCTTGTCTTTGATTTGAAAATAGCTTGAGTAGCGTTGCCGGCAAAATTTAAAAACTTCTTTAGACAAATGAGATGTCAATCAGCATCTGGAACTGCCAGCAGCAAATAAAATTTTGGGGTGGCACCCGGGATGGCCAATCGGATGTCAGGGGTGACCCCGGACACCCCTCTGGCTCCGCCACTGCACAGCAGTGCTTGATGTCATCAACTTCATTGTCTGAAGGAGACGTAGACCATGAGGCATGGTAGTGAGACATAGTGTTTCATTCCCTTTCTCAGGGAACCAAGGTCATATGTAACTAAGAGACATTCATGAGAGACCCCACTCAGTGACGCACCCACTGAAACACCTGTTGAAAGTGCCCTAGTTATCTGAGATTCTATTGTACGGAACGTGAAAATAGAGGCACCAGCAACCATTGTAGGGAAGTTTTGGCTATATGTGCTGATCAGGAGATTGTGCTCACCCCAGGGTGTCAGTAAAAACACAGCACAGGATTTAGAACAGTCTGTTTTACTGTTGTAAGTGCGTATGGGTGTGTGGTCTGAAATATACAGATAAATTATGAAGGATTACAGTCCCCTAGACGAAATCAACATCTGATGTGTTGCATTGTAACTGTGCCCCAGAATTCAACAGTTGGTCTGTAAAGGTGTGAACCCTTGCATTGTGAACCAAATGACTTTACAATCAAATGATCCACACCCAGGAAGGATCATGCTTCCTGCAGTTGGTCTGTAAAGGTGTGAACCAAATGGCTCCAGTGGAAGGTCCCGATTACATTGTGAACCAAATGGTCTGCCTATTGTAAAGCCTCCAGTAGGAGGTCCCAATTGCATTGTATTGTATGTTTGTGGGTCTTTTGTTCACAGGTATAAAGTCTCGTCACACAGACAGTACCTTGGGTTAAGATCTAAAAGACGGCTATGCTACACGACTTCCATCAATAAACTCTTTTCCCCTGAACTTTGGACAAGCTTACTTATTTTATGTACTAGAGAAATCTGATACATTGGCGAGCCACTCAACAACTGGTCAGCCAAATACGAGAAAATCTAACAATTACATATTACAATAATTTAATTACAGCATACATACATGATATTATATAACTAATACAGTCCTTAGTGAACTGCAATACCCAAATTGTCCGTTAGATGGCGCATTTGGCCTAATGGTTAGTGAGTCGGACTTGTAACCCAAAGGTTGCAGGTTCGAGTCTCAGGTCTGGCAGGGATTGTAGGTGGAGATTGTGAATTACCAGCACTCTCTCCACCCTCAATACC
>JAZGTJ010016130.1:0-10676 GCA_036877575.1 Botia almorhae | reverse complement strand
TTTCTCTACCCTGTTCATTCAACATTCAGTTCTACATCACACAAGCTCACACAGCCAAATATGGTTTCCTGCAAAACAGAAATATGCTTATAAATGGCTTTTTTAGCGAACAATTTCACACCCAGTTAAAACTGACACACAGGCCATCGCCTGCACGTACGCACGCGCGTGCGGTAGGTGACGCCTCTCGTCTCAGCGCACAGAAAGGGGTTAATCTTGCTCGTAATTTGACGAAGAATTTTAAAAAATAACATGCTGCGTCCTCTCTTCACAAACACAAAGAGACGGAGAGATTCGGCCCTGGGGCAACACATTTTCTCTCCTCCTCCCTCATCCTGCGCTCCACTCAGCACATCAGTATGCTGCAGACACGCGCACACACACGCATGAAAACACATACATAAACGCTTGCTGGAGTCTCTAGACAGTGGAGCTTTGTGCCATAGAGCTGCTCTCTCTCTCGCTTTCTCTCTCTCTCACTTCTTTACTTAACTCATCAGACCTGATTTCTACTAAATGATATCTCAGCTAACAATTTTAGGTTATAAGAACGTTTTCCTAATGTTTCCATTATGAACTTAAGAATAACATTTTACATGATACATAATGTTAAAACACATTTTACAAACGTTACGGCAACAGCATTTTTTTGATAACTTTGAGAAAGCTTTTAGAGAACAATAGCCAACGTTCTGAGAACGTTTCCTCTTGGCCAGGATAGAGCTGCTCTATCTCTCTCTCTCTCTCTCCGTACTTCTCTCCATAACTCACTATTAAATGTTTCTATGTTTGAAAGGTTTCTATTAAATGATATTCCATCAGGACCTCCAAAACGAAACCATTTGTGTCAGACAGCTTCTTCGCCCACTTTTGTTCATCTTTTAACACCCCACAGTAAAACACACCCAAACTGGTGACTTGATTTGTGCTCAAATACATTAAACAGTTGTCATGACAGCCCTTTGCCTGAACCCGCCTTCCACTGTGGAAGTGAAGAAGCCTCTCTAGACATCTCCCACAACACTTTGGGATAGAGAAACTCAAAGCATGACGCACCAGGAGTGTTTTTTTACGTATCTATATTTGACCACATTAGTGAGTCATTCCCAATAAAAGACAATGACAAATAAGATTAATATCTTGCTTTTTTCCAAGACAGCAATACGTTTGAATGGAGAACAAATACAGTTTTGTTTGCCTATGCGAGACTTTCACAACTTTTCCCCTGTGAAACAAACCCACACTTAGATTTGACATGTCTGGAATTAAGTCGAGGATTTCAATACAGTGCTATCCTGCAAAAATCCCCTCTGTCTCAGTTAAGTCCAAACATCCCCATGTCTGAGCTAAGGGCATGTCCGTGCAGCGCAAGCCGTGCGAGCCAGGTCCAATCCACACACAGTCCTGAGGTATTTGTTTTTAATTCAACTAGAAGTAGTTAAAGTTTAAAATTTAGACTGAATTTGCCATCTTTATTGTTCTTTCTCCTCTCGTTGTCTTGTTCAGACAGATTAGTCATCTGAACATCCAGTCAAGGACAAACACGTACGCACACACAAGCCGACCCAAAGGCATATATACTTCACACGCTGTTTTATCAGTTCACTGCAACAACATCGACCCGAGCTTGAAGGGAGACGTCTTCGGGGACCAGCTCCTAAAAACCGTCTATTTCTCACACTCCTCGTGACCTCACCAGATCCTACCTGACTCTCAGTGTAGATTAAGCATCAAGAGAGAAACAGGAACCAGAGACAACAATAACAACAAATTCCTAACAAAAAGAGGCTGTCAGATCACAAAGTCACTGCGTTTGAGGTATGATATACAGCTATTGTAATGATGCAGTGTGCCGAGCATTCTGGTGTAGCAAGGCACTTCCTGTCTGTTGTGGACAAAAGGGAAGCCACAGTTCGGTTTGACTTGTTTGCTCATTAGACTTGGATTTGGTTCAGCTGCTCTTAAATTAGCACAGGTGTGGCTCACTGACAGTGTGCAGTATGAAGGTGTGGTCACACTAAATGCTAAACGACTCTGTTTTATTAGCTTCCGTTCATGGGTGTTTTAATATATTTTTATATCCCAGGGGTTGAGTTTTTAAAAAATGAACAAAAATCTATTTCCTTTGATTTCAAAAGCGATAACAATAAAACAATCTCAGAAGCTTTTTACCGTCATCATTTAGTTTTGCTGTTTTATTAATACCTTCAATGTATATTAGTGTTTTACTCGTGCCTGACCCTGACTTTTAATCTTAAAATTTAAAAATCCATCATGAAAATATGGTTACACTGTGAAACTGTGATAACCTAAACAACAGTTGAAGTAAATTCATGTAATCATGTAATGTAATGTAATGTAATTTCAATAATGTAATTTCAATCAATTCTGTGAAATAACCATTAAGAATATATTTTTATATATATATATTTAATATTATATTTTAACATTTATGATAATTTCATTTAACGTTTATGACAGCTGACACTTTAGTTGACCAATGATAAAACAGAGAAATAAATATGTAAAGTAAATGTGTAAAGTAAAAACGGAAAGCAAGATTATTTTAGTCTTTCCTCCGTGCATAATCTACAAAGCAAACAACCAATCTCCTTGCTGCATCTAAGAGGACTGCACTTTTGACACCCATAAACCGCACTATGGTCCCAAAGGTCCAAAGCCTGAGTTATTCAGTCTGTGCTGGCTGGTGTTTGTCTCTGGGTCAAGGTCTCTCCTGCAGCCTCTGCTTTAGCCCCAAGCTACTTCTGCGTCCTGCTAGAGGCACTCAGGTAGTTTAATTTAAGCCAAGCTGAAGTGGATCAAAGCCCGGACCGAGCTTCCACACATCAAAGTTGGCACAGCGCATCTGAATGAATGAAGCCAGACCTCGATTTACCTTCACCGCAAATGGGGGTGCAGGAGGACCGAGGAGGTTGATTTGCCCCTGAGAGACGAGGAATAGAAGCAGCAAGATGCAAGGAGGTTGTGAGGTCATGCAGTATGAAATTACACTGTTGCACACAGTTCCACTATGAGGGTTGTTTCCTAGAATCACATCGTTGTACACTCTTAAAAATAAAGGTTCTTAAAAGGTTCTTTACAGCGATGTCATAGAAGAACCGTTTTGTGTCCCCAAACGACCATTTAGTCAAAGGTTCTTAAAAGAACCATTTTCTCCTTACCTTTTAAGGTAAGGAAGAAGAACTAAGTCTAAAGAACCTCTTTTCAGAGAAACAGAAAGGGTCTATGGATGTTAAAGGTTCTTTATGGAACCATGCAGCCAAAAATGGTTCTTTTATGGCATTGAGAAGCACTTTTTAAGAGTGTATGAAAGATCGGCAGATTCAGATTGCTTGGCTTAAGAATGTGAATAATCAACCAATCACTAACTAATTACAAAATACTTACGAGACATTTGTCAAGAAATGGATAGTTTAAAGGTTAATCATTTATCTTACAGTAATGCACTGTGACCTTTTCACTACACGCCTGCCTAGTTCAGTCGATGTTCTGTGCGGTTCCCAGACATTTGGGAGGTGCCTTGAATAAGATTCTATTGTTTAGAGAAGAGTCTAAAACATATGTTCTCTATTAAAACACCTGTAGATGTTGGCTACAATGTTTTCAGCGTTCATTACACGTCGCACAACTTTATCGAAATATGCGATCTGTAACCCAGACACACAGGCCCTGAAGGACGTCGGCTCTCAGCCCGAATTGGATCTTTGGCAGCAGTTTTCCCATAAGTCTTTCTCACTTCCAAGATCTGTTTAAAAACAGCACACAACGTCCAAACAATGAAATTCCTTATAGATGACTCAGCACCTCATTAACAATTAAACTTACATTAGCAACGTGTTCACGTTTTAGAAGTTTCTTTTTGTCCTGCCAACAAAATCTAAGAACTGCTGCCAAATTAAACATTTCATCACGTCATAAATGTTTAAGCCCATAAAGTACGAAAGGTGAAAGTTAAATGCTTACTCAGGTAAAAAATTTAAACGCACTGTATGTCTAAGCCCTGCGGCGGCAACTCAGACATCTGTTAATATTCCATATTTTCATATACGATGTGTAAATCCTCAAACAAAGTGATCTGAAATATGGAATGTCCTTGACTTAGAACATAAAATACACTTAAAGCAAAACAAAAAACTGCATATGTCAAACACAGAAATCCTGCAGTGTACAGGGTGCAAAAACAATGTTGTAAAAGATTTTCTTTCCATGCTTTAAACTTTAATTTAGAGGAGTGGAAAGAAAAAAACTTGTTTCGGTTTTTTAGTTTTACAAGGTAAAGAAGAGACAGCCTACATAAAGATTCTGTGTTTCATTTGAACGTTTCGTGCGTACCTACATTTACAAAAAAAACATGATCATGACATGGAAATAACTGCGGTGTTTCATTCTTCTTTCATCTTTTCGTTTCACCTGCGGGTTCTGTGATTTTCAAAAACAGTTTTACAGATAAACTGCAATCTCCACAGCGAGGATTTAAAACGCTCTCTATACGTGTGTTTGTTTTGTTCGTTTTAAGACATATCAATAAGAGCTGCTACCTCCTCACGATAAGCTTTCGTCTGTCCTAACATCCCTCAGAAATCAGCGAGTGAAACGAAAGTGTAGCTCTGATGCAATTCTTTGTTTTAACACTCTGTTCCCAAAAGACAAAAAGTATGTTTCTAGGAGATAAGCTTTCACTGCTACAGACACGTACATTATTCTATCACTTTCTATGGATTTTTCGAACATCTTCAAAGCCGGCATGGCTCTGCTCTCCCTGCTACGTATCCTTTTGTGTTTGTACGTTGGAGAGAACAATTTCAGCTAATGTGTGCATCCATATTTGCCAACTAGCGAGTTGTGTATGTAAGCGCGTGTGCTCGCGTGTGATTGGTGGAGAATATTGCGGTCCAGTCGTCTATGTCAAGCTGAGGGAAATGGAGGGAATGGATGTAATTAACTCTAATTTGTTCTGGGGACGTTATGAAACTGTTGGGCGCCCGGCATCGCAAACAGAGAAACGGAGCGAGAAAAAGAGGAAAAGAAATGCAGACAAAATGAATTAAAAGATATGAGGAGAAGTAAAAACGAGGCAGAAAAGAATCTATTATTATTCTTTGGGCCAAACGCTACATAAGATGCTAAAATGTTGTAAGTGAACAGAATAACATTTATAAAGTTACAGGAATTGTATTATACGACACTGACTCTATGAACTTCCATCTGTAAAAAAGACACACAGCGTTTTTTCAAGCACTTTACAGACTTTTATTAAGCTCTCTGGGTTGCAGGCTGCTATTCACAGACTGTTCTTGCATGACATTTGAGCAACATTTTCAATCACATCACCACAACTAAAGCTTTTCAGACCTTAATTACGTTTGGTACAATCACTGTTCCATGAGTCAATCTGTAATCCTTACAATTAATGCTAAACCTGAACTTTACCCCTCACATTTTTACAAATACAGGCTCTTAAAAGGTTCCTCACAGCTATGTCATGGAAAAATCATTTTGGGTTACTCAAAGAGCCGTTTTTTATACCTTTTAATAGTCTAAAGAACCTTTTTCAACCACCATTTGTGAAACAGAAAGATGTTAAAGGTTCTTTAAGGAACTATACAGCCAAAAATGGTTCTTCTATGGCATAGTAAAGCCCATCTGTCATTTTTTGAGAGAGCGCAGTACTGGGTAAATGACACCTACCTGTCATATACCTGCCAACCTAAGAGTTCCAGGTGAACAAAGTCTCCTTATATATATATATATATATATATATATATATATAGTTATATGGTTATATCTAAAGCTCCAGAACACAGAACAACCCCCTTCTCCGTTATTCTTTCCATCTTCCATAAATCCCCTCAAGAACCTGGTGTGAAAGTTTGGTTCTTCCTTTGAAGTGTTACCAGCAGAAAACCCAGGCCACAGCTTCCAGACCACATGGTGAGATTTCCCCTCAGAACACTATCACCATCCGCAGCCCTCCTGTCTAACTGAATAATGTATTGTTATAAAAATTTCTCATTAAACAGGAGAACATAGAGAGCGGAGTGCTGAGCCGTCCACATTTTCTGCATATAAAAGCAACTTAAGTTGTTCATTTGCTGTGCTAAAAATCTACACGTGAGGCGAGACCGGTGCGAGCCAATTTGTGTGATTTTTTTTCTTTCTGTGCTGAAGAAAGTGGGCATAGGTGCCCTCTGTGTGTGTGTTTCGAGGTGTCTGCTTAACTTAAAGGTAGGGTAGGCAATTTCGGAGAGGCTAGCAATAGAAAGCTAGCTTTGAAAGCATCAGATCCCGCCTTCCCTTCAGAGCGCTCTCCAAAGCCATGTCTTCTATCGACACACTAATAAAGGAAGATTGTCTGCATGCGCAGAGGTATGCAAATACACAGTTTGACAGTTTTATATATATGTATAACATTTATAATATAATAATAAACATTTCTGGAAAAAATAGCCCACCATGTCTTTAAACATGTGGTGTTCGCATCCAGTTTAATCCTACAAGAGGGCAACACACACCTGATTCGAGAAACTTCCTGCCTCAACAGTATGTGTGTGCGCAGTATGTTGTTTGTTCATCAGTGCCATGTGCTTGTGTGTTGCTTCATGTTACCTGTCTGCAAGAGGTGGCATCATACAAACTGAAGAGTGATCAAAGAAACGGGGGGAAGAAAGAGAGAGGAAAAGGAAAGCCTGAGGCTCAGGGAGCAGCTGTTGTTCACAGTTTTCCCTCTATCAACACCCACAGAGGCCCACGTTTGATCCCCAGGCTAGATTACAGATCAGCCCAGGCTTCGTGTACAAGCTGTAGGCTATGACAGGTAGGGCAGTCCCTTGATACCTCCAAATCATTTATCTGCAGTGGGCCTCTGGGTTTTCCTATCATTTGCTCTCTTCAGGTTGCAAGTGGACTGGGGACACAGTATCAACCTTAGTATACACTTGAAAAGGCCTCTAAACAGTGAGAATTACAGATAGGCTTAGGAGGGGAAAAAGAATTATTCTACAAAACCGCTCTAACCGAGATAACAGGGAACATTCTCAGAATGTTGGCTTACGTTCCCTAAAAGTTCTCTCAAAGGGGTTGTAAACGTCATGCCTGTTAACTTCAGATGAATCAACCTACAAATGGCTTAAAGCTGACTGAATTTTTTTTGAGAAAAAAATGAACATCTTAAAAAATTAATTTAGCTTTTAGATTCTTCTATATAGTTAACTCAACACCAAAAGTGAGCTTTTTGTGATTTGGATGCGCAATGCCACATATTGATGCGTTGGACTGCGTTGGAGCTCAAGTCCACCACTACATTATTCTAATGAACGGTCAGGCTACTGTGGAGTTCAAGAAACAGATGAAATGGTTTTCCCACAAAGAGTGGGACTGAGAACCTGTCCGCCAAATTTCAAGACCGTTTCGGAATGCCAAGAACAGAATTTGGGAGAACAAAATGGATAGGTTAAAGTGTTGTTTTATAAGGTTTAAAAACAAGATAAATGTTTATACTGTAGAAAACTGTGTGAAAAAGCAAGTTGTATGAATTATGAATTTACCACAAACGTATAATGCCCAAAGTGTGTTGACTAGCAGCAGTCACTGATGTGTCAAAGTAGTCTTGTATCGAGGTCGTCCTATACTTTAAGATTTCATTTATATTTATTTATCTCTGACACACAAATACTTAAACAACCTTTAACCCTTTTCTTTCAGCCGGACACATCGAATGTATTTTGCTTCACTCTTTCAAACTTGAAATGTATTTTTTTCTTCAGTTTGCAAGTTCTGTTTGTAAAGATTTGTGTTATCAGTTAAAAGAAAAACTAGCTTCCTTTTCATCTTTCATCTAGAAAATCACAGAGGCTGATTTTAATTTCATGGCTTGTGTAAAATCCCCAAGGGGTTCATGCAAATGATTGTTTTATTTTTATTTAGAAATACATTCATTAGAATTGCTGTTTAATGATTGTATTTCGTGTGTTTGCCCGTCTTCTACAAGACTCTGGTTGAACTTGGTAATTGAAAAAAGCTGAGAAAGCAATTACCAGGCTAACCCACCTAACAGGAAACATTCTCAGGATGTTGGCTAATGTTCTCTAATAATTTTCTCAAAGTTACCCCACAACAATTCTTGCAGAAATGCTAGCAGAACGTTTTTAACATGTAAAAGTTATTATTAAGCTGTTAGTGGAATGTTTTAAAAACAGTACAGTATTAAAAAAGTCGGAATAACATTCTATAAACAAGCAATAACGTTTAAACAATTTAAAAAAAAACTAGACGTTTTGAATGTTCCAAGTAACATTTTTTATGTTTTTGAAAGTTAATGTAAACATTAGGAAAACATTCTTTCTGTGTGTTTTGTGAGTCTGTACACCATAATACGTTGCTCTATATACTATGTAAACATCAGCTGTTGTTTCTACTGCAGGAATGAGGATTTATGTATTTATAGTAGCGCTTCTGGAATACTTTAATAATGTTCTTGGTGGTTTCCTTTTTTTCATTTCGTTCACATTATTAATTTTGTTTGTTGTCTACTAAACTTGTGACACAACAGGCAAAGGATAAAGATCTGCACAGAAAGATAGAAAAATGTATATGGTTGCATTATACACCACCCTCTATGGTTTAGACAGACAGGTCACATGGTCTAGTCAATGAGAAATGAAAACACCAACACTGGTTCCATATGGAACATATTTGAGTCTACCACAAAAAACACAAGAACATAACTTTTATTCTACACTTCAAACAACAAATGTGAAAATCCTCCATAGCTCAAGATAATATGTCAAAAGAAAAATGCCATCGTTAGTTGATGTAACGCACATAAAACAACCCACGGCAATTTACATTCCTACATGAGTACAAAAATAATACCTCCCCCTATTAAATTCCCCAGAACAAACACTGTCATTTTACCCTAAATGGGTACCGTGTGCATACAGTTAGAAACTAACCCAGGTAACAGGAACACTCCCAGAACTTTGGCTAACGTTCTCTAAAAGTTCTGTCAAAGTTATAAAAAATGCAGTAATGTTGCAGTAACGTTTGTTAGAACATTGTTTTAAGTTATATAGCATATATCAAAACCATTTTCTTAAGTAGTTAGTGATACCTTTTTAAAATGTTACAGAATTTAAAAAAAATGACCAAGCAATAATGTTGCTACAATGTCTAAAAACTGGACATTTTGAATGTTCAAAAGAACATTTTTAACATTTTTGTTACTTCATGGAAATTAGGGAAATGTTCTTAAAACCTATAATTGTTAGATGGGAAACAAGAAAGGCTGTTTTGTGTTCCTTATTTGAAAGAAGTAAAATATTAACTGGGCCTTTCTCTCATCAGGCTTGGAATATGTCCACCTGCAGAAGGTGGGAATGCTGAGGAACCAATGTGAAGGAAATGCATGAAAAAGTGTTCTGCACCCTGCAGATGTTCGGTTATCCAAAGTACACGACTGCTCCCCGGGCCTGCGGTCTTTTATCATTCCTCCTATCTCTCCATTTCTGCCTGAGAGCACTGCATACTTCTTCCCACTCCTCCTGAACTACTTCTGCAGTGATTTGCTTGGGTCAGATCTGGATCTAGAGTTCACACATCTGGTTTAAACTGGATCTGGTTTTGCCACGACTGAGACTGTGTTCTACATCTTTTTGAGAGAAAGACCGAACAGATGCATGTTCCTTCCTGCTACATCTGACAAGCAGCTTATAGGAAAGATAATAATAGGGAGGGGGAAGAAAAGATAAACGAATAAACAAGACACTTAGAGGGACAAAGTTTGCGAGCAGGAGGGTGCCGGCAGAAGGAAGCATGCTCGCGTTCGGTTCACACATCTGCATCAAACAGCCTGACACATCTGGCGTTATCTTGCAACGCACACAAAAACCAAAAATAACAATCGCTAAGCGGGACGGGCCGAACTACTGCCGCAGTCTGATTCCACCCGCTCTACACAATAAAGCATGACACATTCAAAGATTTGAAAATGTCACCCTTCATTTTACTTTTGGAACGTGTGCTGTAATGGCTTTCGATGGCTTCTATCATCAAATAGCTGTTTAAAATGTCTCCAGAGATTTGCAAACATGTCTGTCCGAAAGCCTAAGAAAGCAAACATGAAGCTGTGGGTTGGGGAGGAAAGTGGAGACGGAAGGTTGAGACCGCCAGGTGTTTGTGTAAACGTCCCTCTGAGATCCAAACATCACTTTGTTTATAAATGTGTAAAATATGATGGCCGGCGTTTATAAAATTGATCTCCGCGGTCATTAAGAGCGTTCTGATAAAGTGGGGCGGACAGGCAGGTGCCTGAAATTAACAGGCGATTATGAGGACCAGTAAAAACAGAAAGGCACTCTGGGGAGCTCGATGGATAAAAAGGGGCCGTTTATGAGAGCTGTGTGGGAACCTGCATAAATAATAGAGAAATCTGAAGGTCTGAGACCACATTTAAAAGCTGGGAATAAACAAAACGTTTTGGGATTTGAATACCTTAAAACACAAAAAAAGCTTTGACGCAAACGAATAAAGAAATAGGTTCAGAACTATTTCAATTCATCAGGCAAATGTACACAAATCTATGACACCGACCATGTTAATGCCTTTGTAGAAAAGGTCAGATTTTCTTTGATTCCACTGACGCACACCAGATGCTTTAT